>JABUQX010106069.1:0-17422 GCA_015478945.1 Trachelipus rathkii | reverse complement strand
CTACGATATGAATGGGATTGGCTTGAGCCTGTGGACCAAAGATTTAGGTGTGATATAAGCAGTAATTTGAAGTAGCTAATCAGTTTGGAAGCTAAAATAAAGCTAAGATGCTGTGCATAATAAATCGCAATGTTGTTACAAGAGAAGGAATAATAAGTAAACTGTATAATAGCTATGTTAAGCCAGTAATAGAGTATTGTGCCAAGTTGGGCCCCTTATTTAAAGAAGACTTAGATATGCTAGAGAGAGTGCATCGTAGAGCAACAAGGATGATTTCTGGGTTTGAGGGAAGAGCTATGAGGAGAGCTGAAGGAGTTAGGGAATTTTTCTGTAGAAAGACGATTCTCAGAGGACATGAACAAGTCTACAAAATATTACCATCTATGATAATACACAGACCAATAAATTTTTTCATAGTTAGAACATTGCGACAGTGACCAGGGCATAATAGAAAATTAAAAAAAGCATACCATCTTGATTATAAGAAAGCATGCATTTCAGCAATTAGCGGTGTTTAAATTTTTAGAATGGTCTGCCAGGAGGTGTTTGAGTGTACTCGATGCAAACATTTAAAAAGGTTAGATTTGTTTATGGATAGGTTGGGTATCATAAAATATATTGACGAAGCCAAAAATGGTCTTTTTATTATAGTATTATTAAATTAACTCACTTATTAATGCATGTGATGTTTGGCGATCATTATTTAATTATCATTAATTTTGACTAGCTAAATGGTGATTTGTAGTTACAACAATTACAAGCCCCGTAGGTGCCTTTTGCGATTTGCATGCAGCATGTTTGGTAGTGGGTACTGACAGTCTCGATTAGCCCCATGTGCTTCTTACTGTCTCTATATTCTTAATGTCTTTAATTATTATATTATATTATTATATTTCAAACCACACATACTTTTACCAATTCAAACTTAAATTTAACTTTTAGAATTCTTAGCACTCACACACACAAAATCTACCTTAGCCTCTACCACAAGTTGCTCATCAGAATTGCAAATCTTCTATACCCCCCTCTCATTTTTTTAAACACCAACACATTTCACACCACACCACTTCATTCACCGTTTCCTTCCCACTTGTTTCAGTCAAACAGCTAGGCAAATCAAATTAGCCATTTCTAAATGCATCCATCACATCTCTCCTCAACATTTATTCCCTCTGACATTCCATGTATCCATACGATTCATATATTTTCGCCGAAAGATAGAACGCCGCTTACGCGAATCACACCTTCTTAGCTATGCCATAGCATTCCTGCAAATTAAGTGTAGTCGCGGCAGCCAACCCAACTACCACCATCACTTAGTTGCTTTCTACGACACGCAGGATACGATGTGGGCAATTTTTTCTCCCAACACATAGGATATAAGGATAGGATATCTGTAAGATGTTATTCTAGAGAGTGTTGATATAAGTATGTGCTATATGATATGTGCATAAAAGATGGTCTCAAAGATGTTGTCTGGAGATAGTGTGGATATAACGCAAAAAAGAAAGCAACCATTAGGCACTGGATATGTCATACATTAATGGGTATAATATATATATATATACTATATTATATATATATATAATATATATATAGTATATATATATATATATATATATATATATATATATATATATATATATATATATATATATATAATATATAGCTATTCCCAGGGATCCTTACCTTGTAAAAAATGCTTTGGGAAATTTAATAATTATTATTTAGCAGGATAATACATTTTTTCCCTTCATAAACATTATTATTTCTATTAATTTTAAAAAAAAGACTTCTTTTCGCATTTTTTAAACTCCACATCGAAATTAAAAATATGCGGTTTAAAACTTATTATTAATTTATTGACTGTTGTTAGTTAGCCTAGTTAGACTAGCCATACCGTGGCGTAGCTTAAGTCGTAGATGAACCTGACGATATTTTTAAAATAACAGGAAACAAATCTGTTTTATTAAATTTTCTCCAAGAAGGCAATAAAATAAAACATGAGTTATGTGAGATATGTCAAATATATTTTTTTAGTGCGAAATGCTAAAAAAAAAATAAATAAAAAATAAATAAAAAATAAATAAAAAAAAATAAATAAATAAATAAATAAATTAAAATCATAACCCAAAAAACTACAATGACGCTTACAGCGGAAAAGAATACATTTTTGGATCCTTGTAAAAAAAATGTCAAAAAAAAAAAAAATTTATGTTAATAATTATAGATATAGTATTATAGTAATTTTTATACTTCCTCATTAAAATAATAACTTGTAGTTAAATTTTTTTTTTTTTAACTAAAGAATAACCCAAGATATAACGCACCGATGCAGATCGGTCTCTCGGCCTCCGCGGAACTACGGTTGGACCGAATTTCCCCCCCCCGGCGAGGGTCTCCGGAACCCCCGCTCTTGTATTTGGGTGTCGCGGGTTCTTCGCCCCTCCACCTACGGTGTTATGGACAAACATCCCCCCCCCTGTGTCCCCGTCAGCTCAAGCCCCTACATTCCGGTAAACCTTTACAAATAAATATATATATAGTCCCCCGCCCGCTCGAGCTCCCCCCCCAAAAAAAACAATTTTTTTTTTTTTTTATTATTTATTTTTTTTTTACATTTTTCCTAACTAAAATTTTACAAGGATTTCCAAAAATGTATTCCTTTTCCTGTAGCTATTTAGTTTTGATATTTTTTTTTTTTTTTTTTTGCAGTTTCCTCGGTAAAATTTTACCAAGTCCAACAATTATATTCCTTTTCCTGTAGCTATTGTAGTTTTGATATAGTAAAATATATATTATATATATATATATATAATATAATATATATATATATATATATAATAATATATATATATAGTATAATATATATATATATTTTCCTCCGCAAGTGTTTTTGTAATCAAAAACTTTTTCATCATGTACTTCCGTTGATTAATTAATACCCCGTGCGCTCAATGGAAAAGACAAGATCGAGCTTCTCGAAGATTGCTAAACTAGACAGGATGAGACTCCTCAGTGGCTACCAACTTATCTACTATATGCGTCAAACTTGGAAGAGAAGAAGGGCTTGAATGAGACGATGCCACATATAAGAATAATTTTAAAGTTATATCTTATATAGTATATTATATATCCTGTTAAATAATAATGCAGAATATAGAATCAACATTCCTTAATAAAATAGTTCAGTAAATAATATTATTATATCCTTAAAATCAACAGAAATGCTAGCATCCTTTCCCGTTGTTACATGAGGAAATAATTAAAAGCTATATCAAGCAATCAAAACTTACCAAAAATAGACTTTTTGATGACGCCAATAAAGAATTCCGTAACATACAATTTTACTTAGAGTTTAACAACTTATCAGACCGGATATTAAGCACAACCTTAGATATGGCGCATCACATATTGAATAGGCATATGATTAAAGAAAAGAACAAGAGTGAAAATAGACTTGCCAACATTTTCAAAAATAGTATATGGAATAAAATTGACTTACTGTGTTCTGCAACAGTAGAATAGATAAACGATGATGCGGTCACTTCAACGACCAATGGAAAATAGTAGCTTGTCTTAAGCATAGATTCAATACGAATAATAAATAGGAATGGCTTCACTTTATAATAAGAATATTCCACTTGTAAAATAATATCACACGAGTTATCTTAATACACTAGATTAACTCTTAGAATGCTAAAAACACAATAAAACTTTCTGCGTAACAGCAGTCTTTGTACACGACTCTCTCACACGAAAACCAGCGTCAGACTCTCTCTACTAATACGATACATTCTACTATATACTAATATAATTCAGGGCTTAACAACAGATGGCGCGGTTGCCCTTCAACCTACTTACTATTTATACAGTATTTGAAATAGAATTATAATGCATTGTTTTTCTCTTTGTCTATACGCGTGGATTATATAATGTATATAATTTGAGCCGTATAGAATACCCTCCCCTCCGAGGAAGGAATTTTATAATAAAAATTTCTAGGATGTACTGTACAATGATTTTAAATAAAAACAAAGCGTTTGAATTCGATTTTAACTAACTTTCCTACAACATATGATATACTATGTCATAGAACAGATTCTCATTCTTCCAAAATCCCCAATTTCATTTTCTCATGATCAGGTAAGCGTTTCAGGGAGTTATAAAACATTAATAAAAAAAAAAATAATAAAATTCTAATCTAAAATATATCCATCTGCAACTCATTGAAACACCATAAATTGCCAGCCATTTCAATGAAAAGAATGGACACGCAGAGAAAACCCTGAAAACACAATCCAGAAAATGACAAATCATTTCGTTGAAAACAGAAGAAGATTACTAAATATCATCAGATACGGTGCTATAATAGGACGCTGCTCCTATTTAGAAGGAACGAAGAAACCGAGACTCTGAGTCCGGAATTCCCTTAATAGCGGATAAGGTTTAATTACTATCAGAAAGTATCAGTTCCGCACTTCGAATAATCTGAACTACGATAAAGATTGAAACTTCCATTATTATTATTAAAACCCGAAAATGAAGATTGGAAAGTACTATCAGAACGAGAAGTATTTCCTTCAGAGCGATTATGACTAACCTGATTCGGACTATTTACATCATTTTGAATACGAATAGGATCCTGAAAAGAAGAATTCGAATATTGAAGATTGTTTCTTTCATGAATTGGACTAGGAATCTTACTTGCACTTCTTGCATATTGATGAGGAAACATGACATTTTCATCTTCGTCATCTTGAGATAAACTTTCCGTTTCATCAATTACCTCATTATTGAAATGAACTTTCTTGCTTTGATCAGATTTAATAACAGAATTTTCCTTGTTTTGAGGAAAATTTGGATCAAGAATAGGTTCAGCAACAATTTTGAAATTATCGCTATGAACAGCGATCTCTCGTCCACTTTGCAAGCATTGTAATATAAATCTGTTTCTCCCCAAGATTCCTACAACCCGGTACGGTCCTACCCATCGTTTGTGTAATTTCTTAGGTAATCCAGAAGGTTTTATATCTAATATGTACACACGACTACCAACGAGAATATCCCTATCCAGAGCTTTACTACGTTGTCTGGTTATGAATTTGTTCGTTTCATTCTCTAAATTTTCCTTTGCTATCTCACGAATCAAATTCGTACGTATTGCTAAGTCTTTTAACTCTTCATGACTTGGTTGGAAATCTTTGTTTATACTGTGATGTAGTTATCTACATCATAAGGTAAGCGTTTATTATACGAATAAAGAACAAAATGTGGACTTTCCCCTAGCGTTTCATTGTAGGTGCTGTTCAAGCACAATTGAACGAATGGAAGGTAGGATGCCCAATCGTTACCATGATCCCTGACATAACGACGCAAGTAATCTTTTACTTGTAAATCACAACGTTCCACGTTGTTTTCTTGAACAGGAGGAAGGATAGAAATTTCAACTTTGGGAATTTTCCAAAGCTTACATAACTGTTTGAAAAATGAAGGAACAAAATCACCTGCATCTTTCGCAAAAAGAACTGAAGGAGTGTTATGACGAACGATAATTCTATGAAGTAAAGCGTTTGCTATATGAACACCATTTAACGAAGGTATGGGACACAATTCGACATACCTTGTAAGTGAATCCTTGAACACCAAATATATTTAGAACCCGTTTTAGAACAAGGAGGAAGTGGTCCAATGATATCAGTGTGTATTCTACTAAACGGCTGATATGCAATTGGGTACTTGTAAATAGATGCACGCTTAGGAATGTTCCCCTTAACACGTAAACAAGAAGGACATCTTTACAAAATTGCTGAACAAGCTTTGATAGCTTCGGAAACGTGTAACGTTCTCTGATTCTTTTCTCTGTGCGTAGAGCACCCATGTGGCCAGCGCCAAGACTGCAGTGATTTAGATTTAAAACAGTATAAACTAACGAATTTGGAACTTCAATGAATATAGTCATTCCCTTCGTAACTGATATAAATATATTTTTAATATGTGGATAACAGAACGTGTTACCTTTTTCTTTGATAAACTTTATAATAGGAACTAATATTTCACATTTTTCTTGTTCGGTTTTAATCACCTCGAACGTAAGATTATAAAGCTTTTTATCTGTGAATGAAGAATCAATATTTGACACTAAAGATATAGGAGAAATAGAAGGTGGGACCATCTTGAAATAATGTCGAAACAAGGATCTTTGCGCCAGGTTTAATATATATTCACGGTAGGAGAACGAAAGTAAATCTGCCAATTATTGTCAGGAGATAGGGTGGCACGACGGAATAGTCTTTCCTTTCCAGGAAGGAAATGAGGCCATTGTAATCCTAAATTTTAGAACAATGACCAGTTATCGCCAAGCTCTCTTCCATCGAACTATATACTCTCGCCTTGCCTCAACATTCTTAAGCGAATATATTGTCTTCGTTACCCATTAATCTCTCTGAGCAGACTGCCCCGAACCTATCCCAACTGCATCGAGTACATAAATTTACGTATATCAGCTGATAATCAATTAAGTCAGATTTTTAGAAATGTTTCTTAAACTGAGACAAATGGCAAACTCTTTGTGTTCTTCTTGCATACGAATTTACACCCTTTGAAAAGCTGTGATCGGCTTGCAACAACAGAAAAATGAGAATAAAAAATTGCGATTAAAACGATGTGAATCCACGAAAGAACGTGCTGAAACTAATATCTGTAGGTACTGGAAATGACTTGAGTACTTCTAACTTACTAGGATCTGCAGAAAGACCTTCACTACTAATAAGAACCCTAAATACACTAATGACCTTTTGAAAAAGTTCGCTTTTTCTAACTTGATTTTAAGCTTCGCTTGCTTTAAGATCAAAAACCACTAAACCTAAATACGATAGTGTGAATCTATTTCTTTAAGAATAAACAAATGATGTCATCAGATAGTATGAGCGGTGAATATCTAGCAGGCAGAGAAAAGCTCTTCCATTTAATTGGCAGAACCTTGAAGAATTCTAACTCCATTGGAATAATTTATATGTAATTCCTCTATGTGCTAGGAAATGCAGTATGGGCGACTATCTTTATCGACTTTACCGCCATACGATTTGAATTAAGATTCCAGACTTGAATAAAACTTTGGTAATCTTCCTAACTTAGAAAATCGCTTTATTTTGCACTATCTTGCCAATGCATGTAAAGAACAACATATTTTTTAATCTTCAAAATCTAAAATAACTTCCCTTTTAGACTCCCTTTGACTGCAAGAACTAAGAGTGAGCGCATGCGGTGAAATCAGATATTTCTATATATCCATCCAACATGCATTTGTCACCCAGCTATCAAATATTTATTGAAATTGTGGCAAGAAGATAGTGACTAAAAATAATACATCGGGACTATCGGACGTAATTCAAATAACTTACCCAGAAGACATACATCGACACGATCGTTATCGAGAGCAAACACTCTTTATTTTCTATAAGAAATTCAAGATGCGTTTCTAACTGGTACGCATCTGTAACACACGTAAGTCCGCCTTCTTTCTCGACTTTGAAACAAAATCCCTAAACATCACGTAATTCAGCTCTTAGAAAACCTCGGGATGTATCTATCCGTTATGTTTTGAACAAGAACTACGAAACCCCAAAAGAATTTGCTTTAGAAACCTTGTATTCTATCCATAGACTGAGCTGAACTTAATTAACACATTTGAAAAAATTTGCCATCTTTTACACCACTAACACATGCAAAAATGAACTTGAAACAATATTTCTTCTCAGAAACAGGTATACTTCTTCAGGGGTAAGTTCCGCCTCTTAACGAACTCAACGGACAAAATCTTCTTGAATAAGCAAATTAATTGTCAAACAGTACTAGGCAAAAAAATAAATCGCTAACTTTCATCGTCAAAAAATTGAAATTCATGGCACAATAAGACTCGTGCTCGAGCTTAATAGATTGCTTTGCAAAAAAAAACCAGTATGAATCTACTTTAAAATCGTCTTAAGAGCATTTTTATCATGCGATAAAGGATTAAAAACAGAATTTTTATCATCAAGGAGCGGACTCCACGCAGTTAAAGGAATACTACTTGTGCCCCTTTCGTCATTCATAATTAACATTTCATTCTTTAAATCAAAAGAAATGGGCAACGAAGCGAGTACATCAGTGCCTAACAACATATTCCCACTGAAAGTACACTGGTTGTTGACAATAATTACGTGAATATTGAACAATCTATCGTTCAACAGAAGCTGGAGCTTTACACGACCCAGATTTGGGATCACGTTTCCAGATATGGATTTTAGCACTATGTTATCCTCTTTCAATTCTAAAGGATAGTATTTTCTTAACCTTTCGAACGTCCCCTGACGTAATAAAGAAACACCCGACCCAATATCTAAATAACTTGACATCTCGTAGATAAACTCATACTCTACCGTGAGTTTTACTTTTAGAAAATAGCTTTTACCTATTGCAGGATTATCATCTATTTTATACACATTTGAAACAGACGATTTATTGAAAATATTTGTAATATTAGCCTCTAATGGCGCAACTACGACGTTCTGAGGCAGAAAACTCGTAGCCTTTCTCAAAAATTCGACTTAGGAAAATAAGAAAACTGATCCTGATTTCGATCAAAACCCTGCGGATTACGGAAATTTGAGCATCGATTCGTGCTGATGATGCGGAAAATAAGAAATTATTAGAATACATGCATCCTTTGTGAGTATATATTCCTCAATTATAATAATTTGCTTATATTGGATTATAAACAGATCCAATAAGTGCACTTGAGACTCTAAATCGTTCTCTGAAAATTGGTACATGTGCGGAGAATTTGCTCTACAACTTTTGTTTCCGGCGTTTCGCAGCTCGGTTTTTGAATAATTATTTGACCTACCTGTCATGCGTCTATCATAATTTGCACTCTTATGATATGAATTTGGCATATTGTAGCAATGATTTACCTGGCTAACTTCCCCTGAGTTACTTTGACCCTATGAAATTGAATTGAAACCCTCATAACATTAGAATCTTGAACCCCTATAGAAAATATCGTCTAGATTTCTTTCGTTAAATTCTCGCTCACGACGTTTATACACTTTCACCCTCTAATACCCTGAGGTGAATAAGTTCCAAGATGTGCCCTGCACTTCTTTGAGAACCCCGCATATGGTGCGCTTGTAACACATGAACAAAAAAGAATTGAACACGCATCAGAAGTTATGTGTCAATGTCTTTCACATTACTACAAAATACACTTTTGCGTATCTGCATGCTTTGGAAAAAGAATTTGGCATGTGAAAAGACTTTTGCGGATACCGAGTCCTTACCTTTTAACTGTATGCAGCCTGTGTGAAAAGATTTGAGCCACATTTTTCTCAGTTTGTGTATGATACACTGTGGTAGAAAAATTTGGAGCTTTATTTGACGCCGATGCAATCTTGCCATTATTTAAAGAGTGAGTTTTCTTCAAATATGTTTGAATCTGCCTTGGAATTGAATTATTAACATCAAAATCTTCGTGTATGACCCGTTGAAATTGAGGTTTAGCATTTGAATATAACATAGAAAATAAGAGTAAACGACGCTGCTCGTCACTAAACTTTACGTCATGCATTAACGCCGCTGAATCAAGGAAAGTTTGTAAAACTTTCTGAGCTTCCGTTATGAACTCTGGAAGTGAGTGATTATGAGACCATTTTACATTTATGAACTCACTGAAAGCTTCGAAAGAACTAATAGAGACCAAAGGATTTAAGCAATATGACAGATTCTTCTTAAAATCTTCCCAATTATCAGCCCGGAAGAGTTCCGGTGTATTTCTTATAAGATATGAAGCATTACCCTCCTTCATATTCACAAAACGT
Organism: Trachelipus rathkii; assembly: GCA_015478945.1. Taxonomy (NCBI): domain Eukaryota; kingdom Metazoa; phylum Arthropoda; class Malacostraca; order Isopoda; family Trachelipodidae; genus Trachelipus; species Trachelipus rathkii. The sequence continues at coordinate 7,565 of JABUQX010106069.1, read as the reverse complement.
ACATAGCTCCGTAATTTCTCGACATCGGAGGTTATCTGTTCATCCTGGAAGTATAAATCTATAGCAGTAAACCATGATCCAAGCTCCGGTCCAACCCAGGAGTTGTTTATAAACCCTACTAACAGAGGTATGTTTGGCTTAGAGTGTCTCAAACGGTCAATGTTCAACGTTTGACGCTCCATGTTTGAAGAATTATTTAACTGAGAAAAAGAATGATTATTTAAATTGACGGATTCAGCCCCGTGAGCTATTCAGGAGGACTTTGCTCCGTTGTATCGTGTGAGGAAACTTCAATGTTGTCCTCTGTATCAGAAAGCATTTAAAAATGATGAATAAATTACGACCAGAAAATATTAAACCCTATATTCAAAGAACACGAAAAATTCCCACAACAGCAGAAAATAGAAGGAAAATAATACAATAAGAAACCACGTAAGAATGGAATGCAAAAACTTACTCTGGCGTACACTTTCTGGCAGTTGCTTCAATGAATACTTCTGGACATAAATTAGTAAATAATGAAAAGGACGTTTGCCTTCAATAATAATAAAATGAAATTATTAATATAGTAAAAAAAAATAAAATCTTTTTATTTGTAATAAAAAAAATAAATTAATTTGATTCTTAAATATTTAGGAAAAACTCTCCCAAAACAATGCCTTATATCCTCGTTCCGATGCAGCAGAGGAAAACTTCTTTTCGATTTTTATGTACAGTCTCTGATCATTTGAAAATCTGAAATTGTGGATTTCGCTGGAAGGATGCAATCTCTTCTTTGACAGGTACCTCAAAAACAATAAAGAACATTAATATACATGTAAATAAATATGTATAAACAAAACAATATGTTTATACTGAGAACCAATATATATATATATATATATATATATATATATATATATATATATATATAAAAATTTTATATATATATATATATATATATATATATATATATATATATATATATATATATATATATATATATATATATTTGTATATTGTATTTGAACTTGTACTTGACCTCCACGCAAATTTAAAATATCCCAGATTTCATTCAGATAGCACACTTCACACAAGTCACCTTTTGTGGCTACAATAAATTGTGGAGAACAATAATAAATTTTTTTATTTGAGATGAAGAAATTTTCATACAAAAAAAATACAAAACTTTTTCACTGCAACTGGAAATTTCTCTCGCAAACAGTAGGAGAGGAAATGAGGAAGAAGAATATTTTTAATTTTTCTGCAAAATTTTATTTGCAGTTGATAACTCGTCAATGTAAGGATTTTAGTATATAGAAAGAAACTATTACGCATAAGCCTCTCACATTCGTACAGGTGGTACACAAACTATACAGTATGATATATGTTCATAAAATATATGACATATATGTAAAATAATAAATTTCAATAAATATTTATATCAATATTTATTCTAGTTGCATTTCAGAACATTTTAAAAACATCTGTTAATGAGTAAATAAACAGACGACGAAATTTTACAGTTATAATCCGAGTCTCGTATAACTGCGTACAAACTGGAAATATCTGGTATGAAACCCAATGAACCCGTCTATAGTGTCTTTACTATTATAAAGTCAACCCCGTTATTACATACAAAAACTAGCCTCCGACAGCCTATCTTGAACAATTAAGAATCTAGAATATTCTATACTCTATGAATACACAAAAATAAATAATAAAGTATTTTATACTATATAATTATATATATTCTTTATATATAATAATATAATTATTGTTCAAGCAATAAAAAAGTTATTAAAAAATATTAAAATATATTTTTAACAATGTGAATGAAATATTGAAACAAGGATTCTATGTTTCAGAAACGCGAGGCTACAACAGATAATTTGATTACGTCACTACGTCCACAGATGCCGCATCCAATTAAAATTGAGCAAAAATCGTATGTATATTACTTGTAACAGGCGAGGATTGAACCCAAATGACAAATGGCTATTTTTATGAAAATATTAAAAAAAATATATTTTACATAAGAAATATGAAAAAGAAATTATTTTACTTACAGTATTTGCATTTTACATACATACAAACAGTACCTGAAGACATTTCTATAGTTCATATAAATATAATACCAGATTAAATTTTTCTCAAAGACATCTAAATCTGCTCCGAGAATGATGGATCCGTTGAGGAATGGAAAAATATGATTCGCAACTTGTAGGCTTCTGCTCCCCGAAAATGAGCCTTTTGAAAAAATTGAAATGCTTCCCCAATGCTCTTTGTAGCATAAAAGAATATCTTCAGACCAATGTAGAGTAAGTCGCCTCTATACTCTTGAAGTATACTGTAGATAATATACAAAAAATTCAGTGTAAACGATGCTAGAAGGTTCTGTTTAAACGGTCGCCATTCTTTTCCTCGCAAGTGTTTTGTAATCAACTTTTCTTTCATACATGGTTCATTGCGTTTTATTTATTAATACCCCCGTGCGCTCATGAAAAGACAAGATTCGAGCTCCTCGAAGAGTTGCTTAAACTAGACAGGGATGACTCCTTCATAGGCTACAACTTATCTTACTATTGGTCAACTGGAAGAAGAAGAGCTTGAATGATACATGCACATATAAGAATAATTTTTATATGTATATCTGTATATATATATATATATCTTGTAAATAATAATGCATAAATATTAAATCACATTCCTTTAAAAAAATGTTCGTAAAGAAAATTATATCCAAAGCAACAGAAAGCGTACATAGATGTCAACTTCTATTTACAGAAAATCTTCTTAAATATAAACAATATCATAAGCATTAAATAGAAATCCGATTCTTGTAATAAATTCTTTGAGAGAGCTGGTTTCGTGCGAACTAAATACACTTGTGAAAGAGAGAATATAACCAACACACATGCTTAAAAGGTTTTGTGCACGTAGTATTCATTCAGATGCAAATATTTTCCTCAAACAAATAAATCTTGTAGAAAAATTCAACATATTCTTAGTTAAATCAACAAACAATCAGATATTATTAATAAATGGACTTACTGTTGTTTCTGCCAACAGACATAGAATAGAAGAGATAAACGATTATTGCGGTCACTTTCAACGACAGAAAATAGTAGCTTGTTCTTAAGCATAGATTCAATACGAATAATAAATAGGAATGGCTTCACTTTATAATATAAGAATATTCCACTTGTAAAATAATATCACACCAGTTATCTTGGTACACTAGGATCAACTCTTAGATTGCTAAAAACACTAAAAAAACATCTGTGTAACAGCAGTCTTTGTACACGACTCTCTCACACGAAACCAGCGTCAGACACTTCAACTATACGATACATTCTACTATATACTACAATAATTCAGGGCTTAACAACAGATGGCGCGGTTGCCCTTCAACCTACTTACTATTTATACAGTATTTGAAATAGAATTAAAATGCATTGTTTTCTCTTTATCTATACGAGAGGATTATATAATGTATATAATTTGAGCCGTATAGAATACCCTCCCCTCCGAGGAAGGAATTTTATAATATAAAATTTCTCTAGGATGTACTGTACATTGATTTTAAATAAAAACAAAGCGTTTGAATTCGATTTTAACTACCTTTCCTACAACATATGATATACTATGTCATAGAACAGATTCTCATTCTTCCAAAATCCCCAATTTCATTTTCTCATGATCAGGTAAGCGTTTCAGGGAGTTATAAAACATTAATAAAAAAAAATAATAAATTCTAATCTAAAATATATCCATCTGCAACTCATTGAAACATCTACCATAAATTGCCAGCCATTTCAATGAAAGAATGGACACGAAAGAAACCTAACACTAATCAGAGAATGACAAATCATTACGTTTGGAAGAACAGGAAGGAAGATTACGAAATTCATCAGATACTGGAGTGCTATGAATAGGAGGTGCCCTATTAGAAGAACGAAGAAACCGAGGACTCTGGTCCCGAATTCCCTTAAATAGCGGATATGGTTTGTAATTACTATCAGAAGTATCAGTTTCCGACTTCGATATATCTGAACTACGAAAAGATGAACTTCCACTATTATTATTAAAACCCGAAAATGAAGATTGGAAAGTACTATCAGAACAAGAAGTATTTCCTTCAGAACGATTATGACTAACCTGATTCGGACTATTTACATCATTTTGAATACGAATAGGATCCTGAAAAGAAGAATTCGAATATTGAAGATTGTTTCTTTCATGAATTGGACTAGGAATCTTACTTGCACTTCTTGCATATTGATGAGGAAACATGACATTTTCATCTTCGTCATCTTGAGATAAACTTTCCGTTTCATCATTTACCTCATTATTGAAATGAACTTTCTTGCTTTGATCAGATTTAATAGCAGAATTTTCCTTACTTTGAGGAAAATTTGGATCAAGAATAGGTTCAGCAACAATTTTGAAATTATCGCTATGAACAGCGATCTCTCGTCCACTTTGCAAGCATTGTAATATAAATCTGTTTCTCCCCAAGATTCCTACAACCCGGTACGGTCCGACCCATCGCTTGTGTAATTTCTTAGGTAATCCAGAAGGTTTTATATTTAATATGTACACACGACTACCTACGAGAATATCCCTATCCAGAGCTTTACTACGTTGTCTGGTTATGAATCTGTTCGTTTCATTCTCTAAATTTTCCTTTGCTATCTCACGAATCAAATTCGTACGTATTGCTAAGTCTTTTAGCTCTTCATGACTTGGTTGGAAATCTTTATTTATACTAGAGAAAGGTGTGATGTAGTTATCTACATCGTAAGGTAAGCGTTTATTGTACGAATAAAGAACAAAATGTGGACTTTCCCCTAGCGTCTCATTGTAGGTGCTGTTCAAGCACAATTGAACGAATGGAAGATAGGATGTCCAATCATTACCATGATCCCTGACATAACGACGCAAGTACTCTTTTACTTGTAAATCACAACGTTCCACGTTGTTTTCTTGAACAGGAGGAAGGATAGAAATTTCAACCTTTGGAATTTTCCAAAGCTTACATAGCTGTTTGAAAAATGAGGGAACAAAATCACCTGCATCTTTCGCAAAAAGAACTGAAGGAGTGTTATGACGAACGATAACTCTATGAAGTAAAGCGTTTGCTATATGAACACCATTTAACGAAGGTATGGGACACAATTCAACATACCTTGTAAGTGAATCCTTGAAAACCAGAATATATTTAGAACCCGTTTTGGAACAAGGAGGAAGTGGTCCAATGATATCAGTGTGAATTCTACTAAACGGTTGATATGCAATTGGGTACTTGTAAATAGATGCACGCTTAGGAATGTTCCCCTTAACACGTAAACAAGAAGGACATTCTTTACAAAATTGCTGAACAAGCTTTGATAGCTTCGGAAACGTGTAACGTTCTCTGATTCTTTTCTCTGTGCGTAAAGCACCCATGTGGCCAGCGCCAAGACTACAGTGATTGAGATTTAAAACAGTATAAACTAAAGAATTTGGAACTTCAATGAGATATTGCATCTCCTTCGTAACGTAATATAATATATTTTTAATATATGCATGTGGATAACAGAACGTGTTACCTTTTTCTTTGATAAACTTTATAATAGGAGCTAATCTTTCACATTTTTCTTGTTCGGTTTTAATCACCTCGAACGTAAGATTATAAAGCTTTTTATCTGTGAATGAAGAATCAATATTTGACACCAAAGATATAGGAGAAATAGAAGGTGGTGGACATCTTGAAAGAATGTCTGGAACAATATTCTTTTTACCTTCAATAAACAATATTTCAGGGTTAAATGCGTTAACCTTTACAGCCCATCTGGCCAATTTATGTCAGATCTTTACTTTTGAAAATTTGTACCAGAGGTTTGTGATCTGTATAGATCTTTATTTGATACCCATAAACTATATTTCTGAATTTAGACAACGACCACGTTATCGCCAAGGCTTCTCTATCAATCGAGCTATAGTTTCTCTCGGCCTTGCTCAACATTCTTGAAGCGAATGATATTGGTCTGTCGTTACCATTTGAATCTCTCTGTGCGAGGACTGCCCCTAGACCTATTCCACTGGCGTCTGTGCATAAAATGAATTCATTATTGAAGTTTGGAAACTGCAATAAAGGTTCTAAGATTAACTTTTGCTTGAGAATATCAAAAGCTTTTTGTTGCTCTTCTTGCCAGACAAATGTTACACCCTTTTTGAAAAGAGCTGTGATCGGCTGTGCAACAACAGAAAAATGAGGAATAAAATTGCGATAGAAAGATGTGAAACCAATGAAAGAACGTGCTGATCAATGAAAGAACGTGCTGAGCTAATATCTGTAGGTACTGGAAATGATTTGAGTACTTCTAACTTACTAGGATCTGCAGACAGACCTTCACTACAAATAAGAAACCCTAAATAGACTAATGACCTTTTGAAAAAGTTCGCTTTTTCTAACTTGATTTTAAGCTTCGCTTTCTTTAAAGCATCAAACACTAACCTTAGACTACGATAGTGTGAATCTATGTCTTTAGAATAAACAATGATGTCATCAAGATAGATGAGCGCGTGAATACCTAACAGGTGAGAAAGAGCGGCTTCCATTATTTTACAGAAGACCTGTGAAGAATTTCTAACTCCATTTGGAAGTAATTTATAATGATAATGTCCTCTATGTGTAGAGAATGCGAGGTATGGGCGACTATCTTTATCGACTTCAACGCCATACGGATTTGAATTAAGATTCAGACTTGAATAAACTTTGGAATCTCCTAACTTAGAAATCGTATTTTGCACATCTGGCAATGCAGTTTGTAAAGGAACAACATATTTGTTTAATCTTCTAAAATCTAAAATAACTTCCGGTTTTAGACTCCCTTTGACTGGAAGAACTAAGAGTGGATGCGAGTGCGGTGAATCAGAGGATTCTATATATCCATCCAACATGCATTTATTCACCCAGCTATCAATATCTGACTGAAATTTGTGCGGAAGAAGGTAATTTGGAGTAAATATATACATCGGACGATCGGACGTGTATATATAAGTCGGACGATCGGACGTTAATTCTAATTTAAACTTACCCAAAGGACATACGTCGACACGATCGTTACTAAGAGCAACTACTTCTCTGTTTTCTATTAAGAAATCAAGGATGGTTTCTAACTGTGACGCATCCTGTAACACCACTAAGTCCGCTTCTTTCTTCGACCTTAAAGCAAAAATTTCCCTATAAAATCATCGCAGTATACCTTCTGCGCCTATGTAGAAAACCCGCGGATGTACATCCCGCATTATATACGTAGTTAATTAAAGAACTACGAAAACCTCTGCACAAGAATTTGCTTCTCTATAGAAACCCTTCTATTCTTATCCATAGTGATCTGGAGCTGAACTTAAATTAACACATTTGACTAAAATTGTGCCATCTTTTACACCACTTAACACATTGGCAAAAATGACATTTGAAACAATATTCTTCTCAGAAACGAGATAAACTTCTTCAGGGGGTAAGGTTCCCGCCTTTGAACGAACGTCAACGGACAAAATCGTCGTTGAATATGCATTAAATTGAACGGTACTCG
>JABUQX010106068.1:30000-31969 GCA_015478945.1 Trachelipus rathkii | reverse complement strand
GCGTGCGCTTCAGTTCCAATCATGTTTCTGGGTGTTTAACCGTTTCGCATTTATCGCGTGAAACGCTTTCGCGTTTTCGTGCGCCGCTTCATCCAGTGATTAGTCTCAACCTTGTGAGAAATTCAATTCTTTAAAAACTCAACTTCTACAATCTCTCTCTCTCTCTAAAACCTTCTTTCCTATATTTTTCGACAGTTCTCTCGTGTCTCTCCCTGTTGACAATATAAAAAACATCCTTGGCCCTCAACATAAACAAAAAATGCCTTGGAAACCTCATCACACAGCGGTTGCTGGGGCGGCCTCAAAGCTAAGGAGTTCTGTTTGGGCTGCCGAGATTTTTCCCCTCTTCTCCAGTTACTCCAGCTATAGGATTCATCCGCCCTTGTATGGAGTACTGTTCTCGCTGGGGCTCTGGTTTCACCCGGCTTTTTGGACAGGGTCAAGCTCTAAAGATAAACTGTCCTGTACTTTCCAATTCGTTTTGACCCTCTATCTTAGCAGCGCGATGTTGGTGCTCATCTCTCTTTTCTACCATAAGGTACCAGCAGCAAGGTGTTCGAGAAACATACCGCTCGCGTACCACCACTTTTACGTCGCCCTCATAGCACAAGGTGTGCTGTGTCTGCGCATGAGTTTTTGTGTGGATCTTGTTAACTCCAGGCTAGTTCGCGCTTCATTTTTTTCACCACCTCTGTTCTGTGGAATTCTCTTCCATCTTCTGTGTTCCCTGCTCGTTTAATCTCCCTCACTTTAATACCTACGTCTGTGCTCATCTGCATAATTAGCTTAGCGGGTGAAACTTTGGTGTGCAACACCCCCTCCCTGAATAAGGCTCTGCCCGTGGTGGTGAAGTGACAACCATATGTATATATATATATATATATATATATATATATATATATATATATATATATATATATATATATATATATATATATATATATATATATATACTATATATATATAACCTTATATATATATATATAACACCTTATATATATATATAACATATATACACAGGGTTGAAATTTTTACGGTTTTTGAAAAAGTATCAATTTTGATACGGATATTTTTGGATTTTTGGATTTTATGAGATTCGTGACGTCACGCAAATATAATTTGTAAGCAAATTTTTTTAAGTTATTATAATTATTACCTTTTTTTTTAACTTTAAGCCTAAGCTCTGAGTTCAAAATCTTTAAAATAAACCCCTATAGACTATGATGTATGAAGAGCAGCAGACAAAGAGGTTATTTTTTAATATTGATGAATATTACATCGTTTAAAACATGTTTTGAAACATGATCTTTTGTTGACATTTGTATAGTTTAGAAATTTGAGCATTGCTATGATATTATTATTATATTTTTACATTGAAGTTAAATCACTTAAATTATTAAATATACAAAAAATAAAATATTTATATAAAAAAGCAAAAAATACAAAGAAAATCACATGATTCTTTGAACAAAAAATCAAATTGAAAAAATCGCCTGATTAATCAATTGATTTTTCCATTATATATATATAACATATATATATATATATATATATATATATATATATATACTATATACCATATATATATACATATATATATATAACTTCTTTAAAAGTTTTCTTCTTATATATAATAAATATATATATATATATATGCTTATATAGCACCAACATATATATATATATAACATAACATATATATATATACGATGCTGCACTTATATATATACATATATATATAACTGCTATATATATATATATATGCGCTTATATATATATACTGCATATATGTAATGGCTATATATATGCTACTTCTGTAGCTATCGCTGCTGCTGCTGCTGCTTAGCCTCCTATGCCTGCTGCTGCTGCTGCTGCCATTTTAGAAGACTAGGGGGTACTATGCCACGCCTTGCCTGCTGCCATGAGGATGCACAAGTGTTTATATATTAGCAGGATTGGGGATTTTTTG
>JABUQX010106068.1:0-25000 GCA_015478945.1 Trachelipus rathkii | reverse complement strand
TTGCACCTGGTTTTGAAGATTAAAAAAAAAAAAAAATTGATATAACCTCGAATTTATCTTAAATTCTTAAACAATTCGAGTCAACTATTATAAATTCGGATACCGAACTCTCTGCAAAAAATCTTAAGTGAATTTATACACTCAAATTTCACTTTCAATATAGTAATAATCTCAATATAATGATAATACAAAATGTAAATCAAATGGAGATAACTAGTACTCAGCTAAAGCTGTCTGTATACACAAAGAGAGTCACTTTGTAGGTGCCTACGTGAGTCACTATATAGGCTTGAGTTGTCTTTATATATATTATATATATATATATATATAACTCTTTATATATATATATATATATATATATATATATATATATATATATATATATATATATATATATATATACTAACTATACTATTCTATATATATATATATGTGTGTGTGTGTGTGTGTGTGTGAAGTGATGTTTAACCTCCAGTTAACAAACAGCCTGCAAGCTTTTATGTAATTTTTTAGTTTCTATTACGATTTGTTAGGTGTAAGTAAATATTAAGAAGGTCCGTATTCTGTAAAAATGAATTAATTTCAAAATATTTGACGTAAGATTTCATACTATATATATATATATATATATATATATATATATATATATATATATATATACATATATATATATATATATATATATGCTGCCTTATAACACTATACTGCTGCTATATATATATATATATATCGCCTTATGCTGCTGCTGCTGCTCAATATATATATATGCTATATATATGCCTTAATAACTATATATATATATGTAAACTTTCTACCTTAGGTTTCTTGTTCTGCAACGTGAATCCATCTAGGTTGGATTTCATTGCTCTGCAAGCCAGTCCGTCTGGGTTGGGTTTTCATTGCTCTGCAGCGTGAATCCGTCTAGGAGGTTCAACTGTACCCCCCTTTAAGTTTAGGTTGCAAGAATAAGTGTGTGGATACGAATTTTTTATATATATATATATATATATATATATATATATATATATATATATATATATATATATATATACCCATATATACTACTGCTATATATATATATATACCTCTCAAAGTTCGTCCATACGTTTGTGTTCCGAAACGACTCACCTTGAGTCGCGTGCGACACTCAGGCACGTGACTCAAGCAAGAGTTGGTTTGGTTACACAGACAAACGCACAAAAAGGAATGGAACGACAGTTTTACTCAATATATATATGATATATATCTTATAATAACATATATCTTATATATATACTTCCTATATATATATATAAACTTCTAGCAAATGTATATATATATAACATATATATATATATATATATGTATATAACTACATATATAGCACTACCTAAGGCTACTTCTTCTTTATAAATGTTTAGCCTATATAAATTATACTTCATCAATAACATTAAAATGTTAAAACAAAAAGTATAATTTGTGTATATATTTATATACATACATGAATCAATCAATAAGTAAAGAAAAAAAAATAGAAAAAAAACACGTTATCACGTGGGGTAGATAATTTAGACTAATAGCCAAGTGATTATTTATTACTCTCTACTGTACTATAATATCAAACAGATCAATTTATAAATTAACATACTTGTCTATAAGAATAATCTTACCAGATTTAGTTTCTGTTTCGTATGAGCTAAAGTTAAAGCTCATGTAATTAAAAATCATTCTTTTACATCTCTACAGTAATTTTCAAGCTCTCATTAGACGCTATTTATATCTATTCCACATATAATAGATTCATATAGACTGATATAATTCATAGCAAATTCATTTCTATCCTTTGCAACAGATTTTATTCTAGTAATTTTCTTGTTTTATACTAAACAATAGCATAGGGTGAATGTACGCAGGCTGCCGTGGGTGCATTGCAGACCGGTCGCTAAAGCGCTCACTTCTAATGCACGCTGCGCGCGGTGCCGATGTAACAACTTACTCACATTTTTGACTAAATATAATTGTTTAAAAAAAGATTATTATTATTATTATTATTATTATTATTATTATTATTATGCACAAATTTATGAATTATTAAATTCTACTTACCTCTTGAGAAAGGATTATGATACAAATGAGGAAAATTCATTGAACAAAATAATTTAATTTTTTTTGAAAAAATTTTGGTTTACGACAATCATCTTATGCCACGCCCACATCATTGATTCCAAAGAAGCTCTCAATCTAAGATAATGATGTATCGATAATCGAAAAAATATCGAACAACTTAGTTAATCACATATTGAAGGAGCATATATATATATATATATATATATATATATATATATATATATATATAACTGTAATAATTAGTTTACTTTAGCAGCTAATAACATAGCATTTAAATAACCATACATATATATATGCTAATATAATATATATGTATATATATATGTATAACAATAATAATATAGCAATAATAATAATCTAATAAATACATTTATAAACAAATATATTGTTTTATTTTTTATTTTTTTCCGTTTCACTTTCACAAAATAATAATTTTTATAATAATCAGTTTAATAATATATATCTTAACGATTTATTTATGTTTACAATTCATTTTAAATTTTTTTGTATTTATTTATTTATTTTAAATATGGCATAACTGTACTGTATATAATAATAATATATGTATGTAATATAATATGTATATGTATACATATATATATATATATAAGTATATGTATAGCAGGGAGGATGAAATGGTCCAGTTGGAGTGATGAATGAAATTTTTTTTATGTATACGCCATATCATACCTTAATATATGTACTAGCAAATAATAACCTTAGTAATATAATATATGTATATAACTAATCTGTATATATCTTATATATATATATATATATATATAATAACCTTATGATAAGCTATTTAACAACATATGTAATAATAATATAATATAAACTACTTATGTATGTTGTATATAATATATGTATGTATCATCGTGGCACTGTAATTACATGTTGTATCTACACCTCAGAAATGAGGGAGGGTCACCGATCAAGAGAACCGAAGGAATTGAAGGTATATTTTGATTATTATTTAATGCAAATATTATCAGGTTTCATCTTTTATTTATACTTAATATTTGTTGTATAAAGTTCGTCTCAGTATCTTAACAAAATACATGAGCTTAATTTCCCATTCGTAGATTCATGGCGCATAATTTTTGAAATATATGTTGAAACTTATGTTTGTTCATCTTCAATAGTCTTTTTAAATCATAAGTTACCAAATGTCCATTTGCTTGATGGCAAAAAATGCTTTAAAGCTTTACATCGTAATGACTACACAGTTAATGTGTAGTCATTACATATATATATGTAATGACTCATGTTATAAAATTTATAACGTGTGTATAAATTTCTGAGCAGACTTGAAAACTTGACTACAATTGTAAGATCATCCAATATGGCCTGTAACACAACGGTTACGTCTGACAATTATAGAAATTTTAGACTTACCTATAAGCAAAGTAACACAAACTGCGGTACAAGACTTGTTGGTACAATTCACAAGTCTACAAGTTGCAGGCAATATTACAAGAGAACGTGGAAACATTTTTATTAGGCCTGCTGTGTATATTTCTGTATTAGGAGATTCGAAAGGTTGTAGATAATATTTATATTTTCTTTTGGTAACAACATTTTTTTGGTTTTATTTTCTTTCACATTTTAATAAAAATAATGAATATCAAATAAAATGGAAAAATCATAATATTGCCTTTGGCATATAATATGTTATTACGTCAGTCATATCATTTTTACACACACAGAGAGAGAGAGAGAGAGAGGAGAGGAAGGCAGATAAAGATGAAGGGTGGATAAGAGATGATTTTATTTTCTTTCACATTTTAATAAAAATAATGAATATCAAATAAAATGGAAAAATCATAATATTGCCTCTGGCATAAGGTCTCATGTTATTAAGTCAGTCATAACATTTTTGCTCTAGAGGGAAAGAAAAAGAGAGAGAGAGAGAGACTCCATCACCAAATTATTGAGTTTTTAAATAGTCACCTAAGGTTGCCGAAAGTATTCAAGCACTATAAAAATGGCAGAGATATAAAATAATCACAAGTCCCAAAACATGTAAATTCTACGTACGGTCTTCGACTTGTAAAAGTATGCTAATTATTTACTTTCGTTTTCCCTTCTTTAACAACTTATAATTTAAAATATTTGTGAAACGGAAGTAGTCTACAAGCGTTTTCACTACAATTTACAATTTGCATTATTTTATTACAGAAAATATGAAAGTGAAAAAAAAATTTCTTGTAACTTTAAAACCAGTGACCGTTATGTTACGGGTCCCTGGTTTTTCATTGGAAAGTTTTAAGTTATAGTTTCAGAACTAATATTGAAGTTCACATCAATCATAGACGATCTGTTAATTAAAATCTCAAAATAGTCATTATCGAAATGATTCAGTCCAATAAAATATTTACTTTATGTTCTAAAGGCGTTTAAAGGTATTTAAATAGGAGACCATAAAACTAAAATTTATTACCAAACAGATTTAAATTTAAAATAAAGTGGGAAAAAATTATATTCCCTTTTAATCTAGTTGATTTTCAAGTTGTCTTTCACCATTTTATTAAGAAAAGTATTTCATATATATATATATATATATCATATAATATATATCTAAATATAATTTATATTGTGCATAATTGGGACCAATTATTTAATTTTTAGGAATTTTATTAAAAGGCCACCAATATAATTTTAAATAAACCAAAAAATTATTCAACTTCTTTTTTATTTTGCTAGAATCAACGAATTAAAATTCGTGTTGCATTTTCTGGCTTTCGAAAAAGACCATAGACTTTGCCCAAAATTAATTTTTTTTTCGTTCCTTAAGCGAGTGTTTTTTTTATTTAAAGAAACCAAAAAAAAAAACCATTAACCGCGACGCATTCGAGATAGGGGGCCGGCGATTCGCAAGTTTTCTGTTACTCGTTACCCTCACGCTAAATAACCTTTGCGGCTTCCGCCCGAAGTCCGTAGGGACCTCCATTGAATTAATTTTTTTTTTGTTGTACGACATCTAAGAAAATAACCCGGCTCTTAAGGGAGACACGAAAAAATTTTATTTTTGCTCAATCCTTCCGAGAAAGTACAAAGGAAACGTTTATTTCGTGGGCCAACCGACCAACCCCTCGGAAAGTAAGCGAGGTGAGCGTCTAAGGCACCCTTAACCATTCGCTTTTGCGGTCTCTCCGAAGATATTTAACAACGACGTTTCCGAGGTGAAATGGGTGTCGTGTAAGGTACTTACTTATCGAAAAAATTTTATTATTTTTTTTATTTTTTTTTGAATTAGTAACCGCCTAAGAATATATGGATTTCGTTAAAAGAAAGATGGGAAACAAAAATCAACAAAATGGAGTCAATTAAAACCCAAATAATATTAGTATATGAGAAGATGAAAGCGGGGCTTGCGAAAATGATCCGACGGGGATTCGCGATTAGTCAACAAGCCGGGTTTCGAAATCTATTACTTCTTTTCGACACGTTTTAAAAACTTACGAGGGGGAGCTTTCGCGAAGTCATAGGGACTTCCGTTTAAAAAAAAAAAAAAAATTTGAGTTTCATTAGAAAAATAACCTGCGCTTAGGGGAAACGAAAATTTTATTTTTGCCGCCTACCCCAATTCTCCCTAAAAAGTACCCCAAATAAGGGTAAACGTTATTTTCGTGCCAAACCTTACCACCCCCGGAAAGGCTGTACCGAGGAACGTTCCTAAAGCCAACCTTACACGTTTCGGCTTTTTAGCATCTCGAGATTATTTTTAAACAACGACGTTTCTGAGTGAAATAAGTGTCGTGTTAGGTACTTATCGAAAATTCATTTATAACTTATTTTTAAAATTTTTTTAATAAGGTTATTATTCTATTACTTCGTTACGACACGCTTAACCTTACGGGGCTTCGCGATAGTTTTCCTAGGAACTCCGTAATTATAATTTTAATTTCGGGCTTCATTAGAATAATAACTCGCGGCTTACATAGAACGGTGGAAAATTTTTATGTTTGCTTTCAATCATCCGAAGAAGTTTAAAGAGGTAACGTTATTTTTAGTGCCCCAAATTCGGCACCACCCGGAAAAGGTCCGCCGAGGAGGGCGGTCGAAGCATCTTACATCATACTGATCGACGGATCGCGATAGGCAACAAGGAATTTGAAGAAGGGGCTTTATTTTTTTCCTATCTTTTCCAGAGGAAGTTAAAAGTAACCGTTTTAATTTTGTGCCCGGTGGAGGACCATAGGGTTTTTTTACGTTTGGATTTTCAAAAACGTTTTCTTCGTATAAGGGCCCAACCCACCCCCGAAAATAACGAGGGGTGTCTAAAGCACCAACTACACCCCGCCTTTAGTTTTTTTCGATCTGAAAAAGCCCCGGTTTCGGGAAAAACTGATACGACGAATGCCGCGATAGGAGACCGCAGTTTTTATCTATTACTTCGTAACGACACGCAGGACCTTAAGGGGAAAACGGTTCAAGTTGGACTCCTAAATTTCCGTTATTTATTTTTTTTTGTGTTTTTCTTCCGAAAAAAAAACTCGCTTAGGGAACGGAAAATTATTTTTTTGCTCCATTCTTCCCGGAAGAAGTAAAAACGGGTAACATAATTCGTGCTTACGACCTGGAGCCGAAATTCGAATGTTCCCAGAAAAGCCCGACCACCCACCGGAAAAGTTAACGAACGTACGTTCGGTCCAAGCAAGAAGATTTTTTCAGCGTTAATTTTCAAAGTGTTCTTTAGAAGGCGCGCCTACACCCACGATTGTGAAATAACGAAGGGGGCATTTAAAGAACACTCTTTCAGGCTGCCTTTAGGTTACGAAAATGGAAACAAGCCGCTTCTTAAAAAAAGGGGGGTTGCATTTTAACCGATAATTAATCTATATCTATATCTAGGATTTAACTATTAATCTATTCATGTACTATTTATTTAAATTAGTTTTGACGGAATCGGATAGGCGACCGCAATGGTCGACCCGCCCGGACCTAAACCACCCGGGCAAACTCGAATTTCCAGATTGCCATAATTTTTTTTGGCTTCCTCGAGAAAAACTCCGTCATGGATGCGAAAAAAATTTTTTTGGCCGCTACTTCTCGAGAGAGTCGAAGTAGTAAACGTTTATTTAGTGCCCCGATCGGAGCTTAAGGGGAAAACTCTTGAGATTTTTTCATGTTAATTTTCAAAAGTGTTCTTTAGAAAGGCGCCGAACACCACCCCACGGATAAAGTAACACATGGGGCCGTCATAAACACTTCTCCCGCTTGGCTTTTAGTTATTGAATATCCGAAGCCCGCTTCGAAAAAATGACGACGGATTCGCGAAAGGCGACCCCGCAGTTTCATCTATTAACTTGCGTTAAAAACACCCACGGCTTAGACCTTAAACTTGTGGGCTACTCGAAATTCCCTAGCATTCAGCCAACTTTTTTTTTCGGTATTCCTCGGGAAAAAAACCTCGCCTTCAGGGAACGACACCCAAATTTATTTTTTTTCCCAATCTCGCCGAGAAAGTCCAAAAGTAACTTATTTCGTGCCACCGAACCCTCATAGATTTTCCACGTTAATTTTCTGTCAAAAGTGTTCTTTATATTAAGTTTAAGTTAATTTTTTTTCCACAAAATTATAACAAAAAAGATTTTCATTTGGATAATTAACCAAAAATATATATGATTTTACCTCACGGGAGAACAAAATTATGTATTATCACAGTAAGGTGATTAGCTTTTCTTTTAATAAAAAAAGGTATAAAGAAGGAATTGGAGATACAATTTTTTTTTTAAACAATTACTTATTATATCATGTATTAATATTGATGTTTAATGCAAACAAATATCAAGATGCATAGGTTAAGAGAAAAAAACGCCACGATTTCACCGTTTGGGAAACCCCGCGCTTCCATAATTTTTAAACGTTTCTTCATTGGTTCACGTTTTCGAACTCGAAGCAGAGGTTCTTAGTTGGTAGTGTTTCGGTTTCTTACGGAGGATCTCGCGAATGCTGAAGTTCTCTTTCCGAGTATTTCTTTTTGGCAACGACGTTGATAACATTATCCGTAATATTGAAAGTTTTCTTGAAGAACCCCCTGCAAATTCGATTCTTCCCTTTATCGACAAACAAGTAAAACGCTTTATTAAAATTTCTGCGACTGCATGAAACCGGGTATCGATATTTCGGCTTGAATCTTTTGATAAGCTGTCCCAAAAATCTTTCCTTGCTTTCCGCGTTCGAGAGTTTCAAATAGTTTTCGAAATTTTCGCGTCTACTTATTTGATCTACTTTGCCCTCGCACGAGAAACCGCAGTTTACGTTGCAAAATGGACTGCGCTGATTTTCGTTTTTCCACCGTTTTCTTTGGTTCGCGCGAACTACAGCTCTGATATCTTTATCCTCTATGTTGAGAGTTTTTTTGAAGAAAGTCTTGCAAACTCGAATCCACCTGTCATAAAGTCTTGCAAACTCGAATCCACCTGTCATCTAGTAGGAAATATCCATTATTATTTCGTCTTAAACTGCCCGGTTTTACATTTTTAGGAGAACATCTTTTGATGCGTTTCTCGAGGAAACTTTGTCGTAGGGTTTTCTGGCTTTTAATTTCCAAAAATTCGGAAAGATTTTTTTGCATCACATCCTCCTTTATAATGTTGGCGCATTTGAAGCGGCAATTTTTATCGCAGGACCGCTTTTCCATGTCTCGATTGATAAAAAGCCGAGCGCAAGATTCGGTCGGCCGCCGTTCCGTTAAAACCCAAATGATTCGGGCGAAAAAGGAGCGAGGCGTTAACAAGAAGCTCCTTTATTATTAATAAGTAAGTCCGAATTTCGGAACTCTTTATGCGGTTTTACTTTATGGTAAACGGCTCGTGATAATAAGAATATTCCGTTTTTCAAACCAATTTCGTATTTGGTCGTATGTTCTGTTCCCCTAAGAAGATTCCCTCTGTGTGCTTTTAAAAATTAACTTATTGAAACATTAATAATTCAAATTAAAATTTCTTTTTATAGACGAAAAGTTCTTTTTACAGACGAAAAAGTTTTTATTTAGAAGAACAGAATTTTAGTATTTTCGAAAAACAAAATATTTTTTCGATTTAATTAATATAAATAAAATCTTGACAAATATATAGAAATTTGCTTAGCTGGGGACATATTATATAAAAATTAAACATTTTAAAAAGCTTTGGAATTTTTGATTTAATTAAGCAAAACATATTAAAAAAAAAACAAAAATAATTTTTTCAATTACATTTATTAAATTTTTGCTTTGGCGTGACAATTCTAGGAAAAAATATTTGGGGTTTTTTAAACTATTTTTTTTTTACATTATATAAGAAAAATAAATCTTATTATAACAATTAGTAATTTACCAATACAACTACCATTTCTTAAGGGCTTGAACTATCCGTTAAACCGGATTATGGAACGTCATATAAGTGGTGACGGCCGCTTAGGAACTGGTAATAGGGTCGAAGGTCCAATTCTTGCAAATTCCAAAAAAAATAATTTTCGGACTTAAATTTTTTGTGAATTTAGGTTTCTTTTGAGAATTTTTTATATTTTAGGTACTTAGAACCTTCGGATTATTTAGCTTAGAAAACTTCCACTTATATCAACGCTTCCCATTAGAAACATCACTATTATCGGGTTGGAAGCGATACGGTTTTCAAAACTAAAAGGGTGTCGCCATCCGTCAACTTTAGGGAAACGTTTTTCAGGTACCCTTCGAAACGTCCCACCTGTGATATAGTGCGCCTTACGGGGAATCTCCGCCGAAAAGCGGTTGGAAGCTTTTCCACCAATTTGAACCATTTTTTTCTTAAAAGGCTTGGGACTGATTCGGTCCAAACCGGATTATGGACCGTTCATATAGTGGGGACCCGCGCCTTTAGGGGAAACTGGTATAGGTCGGAAAGTGCTTAAGTGCAAATTCCGAAAAATAGGTTTCAAAACAGACAAACTTTTTTTGTGAATTATTTATTGTTCTTTTAAGATTATATTTTCTCTGAGGCAAAGAAAATTTTTTTCTTTAATCTCCCGGAGAAGTACAAAGTTAACGTTATTAACGTGCCCAAAGCCTGGGGGGGGACACCTCCGGAAAGTAACGGGGCGTCCTTAAGCACCTTACATCCGCTTTTAGTCTCTCGAGATTATTTAACAACGACGTTTCCGAGTGAAAAGAGTGTCGTGTAAGGTACTATCGAAAAAATTTTATTACTATTTTTAATTTTTTTAAATTTAGTCACCCCTAGAAAATATTTTATTAAAGAAGACGGTATTTTATGGGAGAGTAAATTAAAAATATAATAATAAGATTATCTAAAGCCATTTCGAAAACTGATCGACGCATCGAGATAGGCAACCGCAGTTTTAATCTATTACTTCGTTTCGACACGCTTAAACTTATGGGGCTACGCGAAGTCCTAAACTCCGCAAAAGTTTTTATTTGGTTTCATTAGAAAATAACTCGCTTAAGGAACGAAAATTTTATTTTGCTCAATCTCCCGAAAAGTACAAAGTAACGTTATTTTGTGCCAACCTGACACCCCCGGAAAGTAACGAGGGACGTCTAAGCACCTTACTTCCGCTTTTTGTCTCTCGAAATTATTTAACATTAACGTTTCCGAGTGAAATGGGTGTCGTGTAAGGTACTTATCGAAAAAAAATTATTATTATTTTTAATTTTTTTTAATTTAGTAACCCTTTGAAAATGGTTTGTTAAAGAAGACGGTGTTTTATGGGAGAGTAAATTAAAAAAATATATATAATAATAATAAGATTATCTGAAGCCGCTTCGAATACTGATCGACGGATCGCGATAGGCGATTGCAGTTTCGATCTATTACTTCGTTACGACACGCTCAAACTTACGGGGCTTCGCGAAATCCTAGATTCCGTAATTATTTTTTTGGTTTCCTTCGAAAAAACTCTCTTAAGGAACGAAAAGCTTATTTTTCCCCATCTCTCGAGAAGTAAAAAGTAACGGTAATTCATGTCCGATGGGAGGGAACCTTTAGGGATTTTTTACGTTAATTTTCAAAATGTTCTTTAGAAGGCCCGACACCCCCGAAAATTAACGATAGGCGTCTAAGCTCACTACAGCCGCCTTTAGTTTTTCCATATCTGAAGCCGCTTCGAAAACTGATCGACGAATCGCGATAGGCGACCGCAGTTTTTATCGATTACTTCGTTACGACACGCAGGACCTTAATGAACTACGCGGACTCCTAAATTCCGTAATTAATTTTTTGTTTTCTCCGAAAAAAACTCGCTTAAGGAACGAAAAATTTATTTTGCTCCATCTCCCGAGAAGTAAAATGTAACGATATTTCGTGCTACGACTGGAGCGTAATTTTAGAAGGCGATAGGCGACCACAGTTTCGATCTATTACTTCTTTACCACGCGCTTAACCTTACTCGGCAACTCGAAGTCCAGACAGATTCCGTATTTTTTTTTTTTGGCTTCCTCGAGAAAAACTCGCTTAGGGAACGAAAAATTTATTTTGCCATAACTCTCGAGAAGTCGAAAGTAACGTTATTTGGTTGCCCGATCGGAGCGTAATGGGGAAGGAACCCTTGAGATTTTTCAACGTTGCATTCTTCAAAGTGTTCTTTAGAAAGCCCGACACCCCTGGAAAGTAACGAGGTGATAAGCACTCTCAAAGCTGCTTTGTTTAGTTTTTACCCGCATATCCGAAGCTGCTTCGAAAAAATGATCCGGGATCGCGAAAGCGACCGCAGTTTTTCGATTTGTTACTCTTCGTTAAAACACGCTCAACCTTACTTGGCTACTGGAAGTCCTAGATTCTTTAACTTTTTTCGGTTTCCTCAAGAAAAACTCGCTTAGGGAACGACAAGAAATTTATTTTGTCCCATCTCCCGAGAAATTGAAAGTAACGTTATTCTGTGCCCCGAGGCGAGCGTAAGGGGAAGGTACCCTATAGATTTTTTCACGTTAATTTACAAAGTGTTCTTATATTCCAGTTTACATTACAATTTTTTCCACACAATTAAATATTCTTCAAACGTTTTTATTAAATTATTTAACCAAAATATAAAACCATAACTCACGAATAACAAAATTAGACACGAAGATATGGCCGAAAGCTTATTTTAAATAAAAAAAAGGTATAATTTAAGGAATAAAAATACAATTTTTTTTACAATTTTTATCAGATAGTGAATAGTAAATCGGATGTAAACCAAATTTACATTAATTCTTTATAAAAAAATATAAATATTAATTATTTAGTAGAGTGAAAGAGTTAATTAATCTGTAAATTTTATCAAAGATACTCCACATGGAATATTTTCATTTCGCCGAGCTGTCGAGAATTTATCGATTTCCGTTTGGAATTATTCTCTGATAGGGTTATACTTAGATTGATAAAAAGCTTGTGGGCAAAGATTTTCGGTTCACGAGTACCGCGTAATTAACACCAAATGATCGATAAAGGTAAGAGAAGAGTTCCTAATTAGAAAGGCCTTCAATTTAATTAGTAGTATATATATAAATTGTATCGTTTATTAAATTTCGCCAATTATCCTATGATTATGTAGTTTGCTTATAGGTAGCGGCTTCATTTGTATTTATGTATTAAATTAATATTTCTACATTATCTACAACTTTCACTCGACTCTCGATATTTGAATGAGCTTTATAGTAATGAAAGATCTACCCTTATGAAATCTGCCTTAGATTCATGTTAGTGCGTTTTTAAAATTAACTTAATGACTAACTTTCTATTTGGCAGCGAATTATTCTACTCTCTTTTATTAATTAAGTTTAAAAGTTATATGGTATGAGTAGTTATAAAGTTATTTGTGCTTAATATAGTTACAAAAAGTAATTTGCTTTCAAAGTTTAAAATTATTAGTTTTTTTAATATTAATTTATTATTATAATATTGTTCTATTTTAAATTAAGATTTTAGCTTAGCTGAACATAATTTAAAATTCAATAATCATTTATAAAAGCTTGAATTTTTTTTGATTATATAAATGACCACACAAACATAATAACAATTAAAAAATAGAAAAATTTATTTACGTTTCGTAAAATAACAAAATTGCATAAAGGTTAATATACTACTCTTTTTTTTAAAAACTTATACTCTTCTTTTTCTGACTTATATAATAAAGTTCTAGTAAGATTGTCAAGATTAACGCCAAATGTTTTCAAGTATTTAAAGACTTGTGCATATAGTTGGCAAAAAGTTCCATATAGCGAAAAACAAACATAATAAAACCTACTAATATTATGTAATCTCAAAACTAAACTCACTTCGTATATAGTAATTTTAATTAGATTTTTTCTGAGCTATAAGTCGATAATTATCGCTAATATAAGAAAAAACTATTCCAACCAGTACTTAATATTTCTCTAAAATTATAATATTTTATTTATTAGCACCCGCCTAACCTTTTTGATTGATTTATAAAGGCTTTCTAGATATGCAAATCTTATTGTAGATAAAACAATCTTTTCTAAATATATTAGTAAAATTTTATTTATTGATTATTAATTAATTGCAATTAAATTACAAATATGTTCTTTGAAAACTGTATTTTTTGACTATTAAAGTAAAAATATATTATTTAACAAATTTAATGTTATCATTTTCATTCGTACCAATTTCGTATTACATTGATAATAATTAATAAATATAAATTTATAAAATCTGTAAAATTTATTTTTTTGATTATTAACTAAATAGATGCCAAACTTTGACTCGTGCCATTTTCATCAAAAGAGCAATTAAATTTAATTTTTATTATGCTTGAATATAAACGAATTAAATTCTGTTTGAATTATATTTAGCATGTTTTCGAAAATATATAAAGATCTAAGCAAAAAATTAAATTATTTATATTAAGAGTTTATGAGATGATTATTTTTTAATAAAGAAAATATAATTAGAAAATATCATTTGTCTACCCTTTCTACATATAAGGCCAGAACCTACAGTTTCTGTTTACTTTATATATTATATTATAAATAATATAATATAATTATATATTATATAAATGTTTAGTATCGTATATTACGACACGCTTTACGTTCATTAAATTCGGGGCTATATCCGCGAAGTCCTACCGCTCTTAATAATTTTTTTTTTGTGTTAGTTTTAATTAGAACTTAATTCTCTTTAGGAATGCAAAATTTTATTTCACCATCTCCCGAGAAGTAAAAAGTAACGTTAATTTCGTGCCAATTACTGACTATTCTTCGAGAAGAGTTAAAAGGGCAGTCATAAGCCGCTTACTATTATATCGTACTTTAATATAAGGTCTCTCGAGTATTATTTATTAACAACGACAGACTGATTTTAAAGAGTGATAAATCGGGTGTCGTGAAAGGTAGCTTTATATCTTGAAAAAATTTATATTAATACTTTTTAATTTTTTTATTGGATTTTTAGCCAACCATTTTTAAAATGGTATTGTTCAAAGACAGTGATTTAAATTTGTGGAAGAGATATTATAAAAAAATAAATAATATCGAATACTTTATTTAGTTATTTGAATATTATTTTTTATCGTCATTTCCTAAGCACTCTTGTTCGACTTATATAGATATAACCTAATATTATAACAAAAAATTATTACTAAAAAATCACTTACAAAAATATTATAAATAAACATAGTATACATTAATAATAATAGTTATTTTAATCAATGGTAAATTAACATGAAAAATTGAATCTCACTTTAATAAAATAATTATAATATAAGTTAGTTTTATCAAAAATTTGTGACTTACGACAACTTTTGCGATTTACGTATTCTACGTGTGAAAAGCAAAAAAAAATTATTAAACTTATTAAACAATAGGAAAAAAATACGTTTTAAAATTATTCAGAAAAAAAAATATCTACGGATTTAACTAAAAAATATACGTTTTTTATATAAATAGAATAAATCATAAATATGCATGGTTCTACTTAAGATAAGAGGGGTAAATTACAAGGTATACGATTTATATAGGTTTATCGAGTTTAACGAGGTATATCAGAATTTGCCGAACCTTACTATTAAGATAAATTTACTTATATATAAAAGGCAAAGTATGCGACTTAAAATGGATGTAATATGAGAAAATATATTTTAAGGAGATACATAAATTTATGTTATTGAGTTACAAGATTATAAGGTATTAAATTAAATCTATCAATACATACTGTATCTTAGATAATTAAAGGTAATAGTATATTTATTGTTAATTCTATGTAGTCATAATCGTACTATTTTCGAGAAAAAAAATAAAATATATAACTATAAAAATAATACAAAAAATATTCTTTCTTTTCACCCTTTTTCGGATCGAACATATTACCACGCGCTGATTATCTCTACCGCAATGTATATTAGTTTTTCTTTAGCTATCGGATAGTTTTATCGAGATAAAACAATTAAAAACCCAAAAATCACAAAAAAATTAATTTTCCTTTACTCTTAGAACAAGTATTTTACGCTAATTCCACGAATGTTATTCACAGTGTTTCTTGTAGCTATGTAAGTTTTTCGACGCCAATACTACTAAATAACAACACCAACAAAGATAAAACCATAATAAAATTATTTGTTAGTCACTTCTTCGAGATAAACAGATAAATTTGAACTTGACTCAATATTGTTTTAGTTTCTTTAAATTATTTTGTTACTTTAATTAAAATTCAACGTATTGAATAGAAATAATAAAGTATATATATATTAATCTCAAAGTAATTATTTTTATAGGTCTTTTTTCTTGAATCCATTCTATGTAAATTGCTAACCACGCATTACTAGTAATTTCCACGAATTGGTATATATTCACGTTTTTCTTGGTACGCACTCGCTCTCTTCTCGAGAAAAAAAAAAAAAAAAGGAAAAAACTATATATACGTATTCATAACACAACAAGAGATCTCGCCGCTCTCTCTTCTGGAGAAACAAACGATAAATTTTCTCTCAACGACTAGATATCTTACAAACGAAATGTTAATTTTCAGTATATTTATATTGTCTCGTAAAAACAGACGTACATATATACGAAGATAGAAAATACTTAAGAATACTTAAAATATAAAAAAAAATAATTCTACCTTGCTCTGTAACGTTTGATTTTCCTGAGCCGGTATTAGTTTTATGGAGATTTCATTGCTAGACTCGTCCTGCTCAGTTTTCAGAGAGAAATTAATAAAGAACGTTCTAAACATATCTCAAAAAAAAATTTCGACTTTTTTCTTGTAACATATATTTGATCCATGCAATATCTATTCTTATAGTTTCTTGATAAAGCTAATAAGTCAGTCTTCGAGAAACTACAACAATGAAAGAACTACAAAATTCAAAAAAATTTCTACGCTTTTCTGATACACCATTAATAATGATCACCGAAACAACCGCCCACTGACTCTCAACGATGCTCAACATAATCATGAATGCTCCCAGTTTACCCAACCAGATGTTATAATATATGAACAGGTTGAAAAACTGTCAAAAAAAATTCGGCTTCTTTCTTGAACAAAATATTATACGAGAATACAAAGCTGATTCCACGAATCGTCATTATGTATTCATTCTATCGCTCAAGCATCACGTAGTTTTCGAGCAAAACAACAGGTAAAAATACACGCAAAAAAATCTAGAATTTTTCTTCCATTCTATAACGAACCAAATATTTACGCTGAATAATCCAAGAACTCGTTCACTAGATTTATCCTTGTTAGCTTAATATTTATTATTATATATCTATTTTTTATTAATTATTATTAATATACTTATTTTTAATATTAATATTAATTATTATTATTACAA
This sequence comes from Trachelipus rathkii, assembly GCA_015478945.1. Taxonomy (NCBI): domain Eukaryota; kingdom Metazoa; phylum Arthropoda; class Malacostraca; order Isopoda; family Trachelipodidae; genus Trachelipus; species Trachelipus rathkii. The sequence goes on along the minus strand of JABUQX010106068.1, from coordinate 8,137 downwards.
TTATTTGATTTTACTTCTTATTATTAGTGAAGAAATTAATATATTATTATTATATTATAAAAATTGAATATTATTCATATTTTATTATATTATTGAATATAGTAATTAATTATATTATTATTAATATATTATTATTAATTATTATTATTATTTATTATTTAATATATATTTATTCTCTATAATTTATGATTCTATCGACTTTCTGATTATTTATCGTATTACTAATCGTCTATCGATTATTTATCATTACGTAATCTTCTTATATTATTTATTAATATTAGTATTATTATTAATATTATTATTATTATTATTATTATTATTATTATTATTATTATTATTATTATTATTAATTATTATTATTATTATTATTATTATTATTATTATTATTATTATTATTATTATTATTTTTGTTATTATTATTATTATTATTATTATTATTATTATTATTATTATTATTATTATTATTATTATTATTATTATTATTATTATTATTATTATTAATATTATTATTATTATTAATAATAATATTATTATTATTATTATTATTATTATTATTATTATTATTATTATTATTATTATTATTATTATTATTATTATTATTATTATTATTATTATTATTATTATTATTATTATTATTATTATTATCGTTCAAATACGTTCCTTGTTTTTGAAATAGTGACGTTTCTTATGGAACCGTTTATAACTCGAAGGACTAAGTCAAAATTTAAAAAATAAATTTCAAAAATGTTTCCCGAGGTCGACTTTTTGGAGAGCGATTTTGAATTAGAATTTGGAGTTATAAAAGGTCCTGATGAAACGTCACTATCTGAACAATTATTTTATATTTTTTTTAATTTAGTCACCCCTTGAAAATATTTTGGTTAAGAAGACGGTATTTTATGGGAGAGTAAATTAAAAAAATATATAATAAAAAATAAGATTACCAAAAATCTAAAAAATTAACAAAAAATAAAAAAAAATAATAATAATAACTATTTATAACATGGTAAAAATGGGAAAAATTGATATACCTTTAAAAATAAGTTAGTTATCAAAATTGTGCTTCGACAACTTTTGCGATTTAGGAATTCTACGTGTGATAAGCCAAAAAAAAAATTAAATTCGGGAAAAAAAAGCGTTTTCAAATTCAGAAAAAATCTACGGATTCGAAACATACGTTTTCAATTCTTAAAAACTAAATAGCTGGTTCTACTTAAGATAGAGAGGTAAACGAGGTATTGATTTATAGGTTTTCGAGTACGAAGATTCAGAATTTGCGATCACTATTTAGATAAGTACTAAGGAAGACGACTTAATAAAAACAAATATATAACCAAAAAAAATTAAAAATATTTTTTAGTCATTTTCCGAACAAATCTCATACGCTGATTCCACGAATGTTATTAGTTTTCTTGTAACTATCGTAGTTTTCGAGAAAAAAAAATAAAGAACCTAAAAATAAAAAAAATTTTTTTTTTGGCTTTTTCTGAAACAAATATGTTACGCTGATTCCACGATGTTAATTATTTTCTTGTAGCTGTTATAAAAAATGGGAAAAATAAGAACCTAAAAATTATCATAAAAAAAAATTCCTCTTTTTCTGATATAAATAACAAAATAAAATTATTATTAACGGTACTAAGATTAACAATGTTTATTTAGTATTATTCTTGTAGCTATACGAGTAAGTATTTTCTCACGAGAAAAATAAATAATAATAAGATAACACTATAATATCAAAAATATAATAATATATATATTAGCATTTTAATTTTCTTAGAGATAACAATAATTTGGATTACAGGACTCGTTTTCCTCTACGGAAGACGCTCTACTATAATTTCACGATATTAATTCTCATGTAGACGCTACTGTTACGTTTCTTTGGAGATGATAGAAAGCAAAAAAGAGCAATTACTGAGAGGACGAAGTTCTCATAAAATATACATATTATCAAATTCAGCACTCTTATTTCTGACACAATTCATATCTATGTAGACGCTGAGCACTGAGAGGTATACCACACTCGATAATTAGGGGTATTTACGTGTATATACCTCTGGTATCGGTATTCTGAGATATGTTTTTCAAGATATATTACTACAAAAGTGATAATACCTCTTTAAACATTTATATTAATTCATATATATATAGGAGGACGCTTTGCATTTTTCTGAAACAAGTTATATTGTTTTACACTTACATCTGCTCACACGCTCACACACACTCATACACACACACACACCTACAACAGCACATTATATATATATATATATATATATAAATATATAACATAATAAATTACCATATACTAATACTCTTTGAAAATATTCACAATGAAATATATATCCATTGAATATTATTATAAAGTCATTATACTATGTTTACCTATCGTAGTTTTAGAGAGATAAAAAATATGTAACTCTAAATACACCATATAAACATATATCTACGCTCTATTTTTTAAATATGAACATTAGATCTGTATACCTGCCAGTATAAAACTTTCAATATTACAGTTTGGAACAGTAGTCTGTTTTAAGAACGCTTTCAAGTTAGATTCATTTTATCGACATAAATAAATAAAACTCGAAAATAGGAAATATATATAAATATCAAAAATATTAATAATTATGTCACGACCTCTCAACATTCTCTCAAAAACATATTATATATTTACGCTCGTATATACCGCAATGTAATATTAGTTTTCCCTCATAGTATAAAGCTACTCGTAAGTTTTATTTTAGAGTAAAAATATAAAATAATAAATGAGATCTAAATTTTATATATATACTTCTCTACTTTAGAAATATGTCTACCGTCTAAATGACAGGCACTCTTTCTCCATAGATAAAATTTTAGTTATTTAAGGAATATAATAGTTACGGATGTCTACCAAAGATAGAACAATAAATATAATAAAATAAATAAATAATAATCGGAAACTTTGTCTCCTCAGCGTCAAGCTCATTGATAGATGTTGATGAATTTATTCAATTTTTTATTAAAGATATTTTTTTCCTACACATAAACTCACACAAATAAGAAAAATAAAAATAACAATTATATATATAAATACATATATAAATACATAAAATCTATTTGTGATGTAAACCTGAAGTATATAAAATTCTAATTCTTATTTATAGACTTAGATTACAGTCGAATATATATATCTTATATATATTAATTAAAGTATTTTCTATTATAGAATAGATAATGGTTTTGTATTAATGATTAACATCACGTAAAAATTTTTATAATATATATTAGACATCACTCACACATCATATCTTTATATGTAAAACGGCTTTTCTTATACTTTACTTATAGTACTTATATATTATATTATATCGAGGAGTAGAGCCCCCGAATCACTAGTTGACGCACTGAGGTATAACACATCATTCTATACTCTAGAGATATTTTATAACGCACGCACATATAACCTATTATACTCAATTATTATAAGCAGCTCTATCAATATAATATAAATACATTACTCACACCTATATTATCTTATATATATAATAATTTAAGTAGTGTATTGTAGAACACAATATTCTTTCTATACTATAGAGTATAATAATAACAAAAGTAGATACCCATTATTGCTAAGACATATGGGTAAAGCAATCAAAAACTATCAAAACTGTTGAATCTTACACTTTTCACACCGGAAATTTTTCCGATATATTCCTCAGTTATTTATTATTTTATTTATGTTTACTTATATTACCGAGAAAAAAAATAACTTCGCTTAGGGAACGAAATAAAATATGTATTATTTATGCTTCCATCTCTCATGAGGAAGCAAAAAGGTAACTAGATTATTATATATTACGTTATATGAGCTAAAATAGAACTTGAGAGCGTAAATTTCGATAATATGTTCCCATGAACATATAGCCCGACACCAGGATAAGATAATCAGACGTCGTTACGTCCTAAGTCTATTGATGAATATATTATTATTCTTAAGGAGTTAATAATTTTTCACAATAAGTTAGAGTTTACTTTTAAGATAAGGATATACATATCACATAATACACACGATTAACTAACGGGTGAGTAATTTAAGCACTTCACTCTATTATCAGCTTTAGCTTTTATAGTGATTTATACACTGAAATAAAAATAGGAATAACAAGCGCTTTTAAAATGGGGTCTATATTTACCTTATATAGATAAATTATATAATATTATATAATCTTAAAATATATCTATTAATATATATATAGATCTATTATATAATACATTTACTTGTATACTTATCTATAAAGTTAATCTTAGTTTGGTATTGTCTTGTGAGAGTTCAGGTGCAGCCCGACCTCATTATTGAGCAATACTTTATCTTGATTTTTTTAGACACATGTGGCTATTTTTTCGCGCTCTCCCCGCGCTCTAACTCAAACCGGCGTGGCAAATAAGAGTGGAAAACACTGAGTAATATATTACAAAGAGATTGCCACATTAAAGGTTCTTAATTGTAAGGAGGCATTCACCTTCGACGCATCTCAGACCATTCACTATTAGGACGAGAGAATACGAGAAATTACAATATATGTTTTTTGTGGCTCCTACTTCCTTCACTGGGAGATAGTCGAAAGTAAAACGATTTTATATGATGACATAACCGAGCACGTCGAATCATAGGAATGATGGGGGGCGAAAGAGGCCTATAGAGAGATAGTTTGGCATGAGAGATTAAACTTTTGTACTCGAAGCTGAATGTCTTAAGAAAAGTGCCATGATAATACATACATAATAATAATCAATAATAATAATATCCACATTACAAAGTAATAACAAAAGGAGGCGTAATAAAACACTCTCCAGCTGTAAATTTTAGTTTTAAGATAATACCGAAGATAATAATACACTCCAGAGAGATTCTCGAAAAAAAATGAATAGAATCGAGATCTGCAGAGATAAAAGAGACGACACTACGTTCAATTTCGATAATAATTACTAATAATTATATATAATAATTCGTTAAAAATATAAATCAAGCTTAATACACATAAATCATTGGACACTTACACTCGAAAAAAAATAATCTAGATATATATCAGAATTAATAACTATATTTATACTTTACGGAGATTTCACTCGGAGATAAAATCATACGTCATATTTATGGAGATAATCAGAGAGTAACTAAAAATTTATTATTGTCCCTATCATTACCGAATAATAATTCAATTAATATAGTTAACGTTATATATTATAATAAATACGATGACCACATGATATTAGGAGCGATAAAGAGGAAAGGATCACATATAATATATAGAGTAATTTATTTATTTTCACGATATTTCTTAATCTATAAATTATATTATATATAAATTAAAGTTTAAATTAATACTTTATTATATATATCAAAAACTACTACAAATTCAATTGATTTGATAAATTAACTCAATAATAAAAATTAATAATTATGATTAACTAAAATACACATACAGATAATAATAAAATAAATATAGAGAAACACTCGAGATACAGTATATATCATCTATTATTTTCTGCTTTACTATATTAATTATAATAAATAATAAAAAGTGTAATTAAATAAGAATAGAGAATAGCATAAATGAATTAATAAAATATCTATAATTTATTCATTGACAACCAATATTATTATAATTTATATTATATATACATGAATAATCGTATTAATATAGTTTAATTGATTTATTATGATAATTATTTTTTATAAAAACAAATGATAATTAGTAATTAGTATATGTAAGAAGTAAAAATAAAAAAAATATTTCGTTAAATGAGGACTTAGTTTTCCCCAAACCATAACCTGATATTACTATATAATTTTGGATGTTATAAGTATATTCGACACATATCTATCGGTCAACACAGATGATTATCGGATGAACGCAAGTAAAAGCGAGGGGAAGTTGTAAATGATATATCGATAGTTCTAATGAAAGAGAAGAGAGAATAATGGACGAGAGATAGGCATAGAGAGAGATCTCGAAGAGACATTGAAGAGAAGCAGATGAATTAGAAGTATTTTTGAGGGTACTAAACGAGATAGCGTTTGATACATTATCGTATATAGACAAAAGTTTTTACCTTATTGAAAGAGAGAATATCGCACATGTGCTCAAAGAATTAACTTTAAAACAATCATTAATGAAAAAAACTCTAAGTTAATAATTATTATACGCTTATTAATTAATTAATTTCTATCTGAGATATCACTTGAGGTACTAGTCGCTGGACTTTAAGTATATATTTATCGGCTGAGTTATATATATATCTTATTGAATTTCAATCAACGATTTCCTTTCATATATAATATATTTCTATCTCTTGGCTCTTCACTCTGGATGCGATTTCTCACGTTATATATAATTATTGAAAGTTTTCATATTATAGTGTTTTTTCAAAAAAAATTATTTTCTATTATTAGAGAGTACTAGTTCTAATTACTTCTTTATTAATATTGATGATCCTAATTTCCATAATTTGACTTCATTCTGCACGAGAAACGCGCAGATTTTTTGTAACGAGTATTTGCAAATATGTGACTAGTCGGCTGTATAATTCTCACGTATATTTACCAAAACCTGAGTTGTTTCTTCTTTTGGTATGGCTTGTTCGATATTAACTATGCTTCGCCTCTAATTACTCTATTATCTCTATGTTGAAGCAGTTATTTATTTTTGAGAGTAAGAAAAGTCTTTGCCACACACATCGATATTTCACACAAAGTCTGTCTCATAATATACTAAGGTAGGAAAATAATTCCCTTTAAAAATATTATATGTCATTATATATAAAGCACGCAATGCCCGGTGTATTTAATACATTTTTAGGAAGAACTATATTTGTTTTTAAATGAGCGTTCACAGAGGTAATTCTTTGTCGAATTGTTGTATATCATATGAGAACTTAGTATACTTATTCTTACAAAGTTCACGGTGTAAAAATGTTATATTTGTAATTTGAGAGAGTGCATACAGACGGAATTCCCTTTGAGTGGCTTTGGTATATAGATTGTTCCTTGGGCTCACTGTTATTGAAATATCGAGGATATTTTGATGGTAAAAAGCGGCATTTTTATCGGCAGGATCCGCTTTTCCATGTCTCGATTGAAATAAAAAGCCGGCGCAAGATTCGGGGGAGTATGCTTTGTTCACTCGCCAGATGAGTCCATGATAACACCAAAATTGAAATCAGATAATACAAGGAGCTCAGGGGTTATACTTAAGAGAGCTTACTCATTATATTTAGATAAGTAAGTATAAGTCGTATTTCAGGAACTCTTTGAGATATGGCGTTTACTTTTTGAGATAAAAACACGGCTCTCGTTGTATAAATAAGAATATCCGTTTTATCACTCCAAAAATATATCTGTTTATATTTGTAGTCGTTAATGTTACTTAGTATTCCCCCTTATAGAAGCGAACCTCGATTGTGGCGTTTAATATATTAAACTTATAACATACCTACTTTGAGTATATAATATTTTTATATTATAGGGCCTAATATACCTAGAATAAAAAAAAAAACTCTCTACATTTTTATAAGATCAGAAAATAGTGTTACGTCAGTAAATTGAGTAAATTATATATCGACATAGTAAATTACAAAATATGTGAAAGAAACAAATATTTAGCACAATTTAATTATTTAAAATAATACATTTGTATTACCTTATTTTATATTAGTATATTTTGCTATAAGTCATGACATATATATTTTAATATATATTTCTATAAAATTACATTTTTAAAGCTATGAATTATTTAATTTTAGATATATAAAATCATTAAAATTATTAAAAATCACTAATATATTAAAATAATTTTGTTTTAGAATTTTCATAACTTTTGGGTCAACAATATATCTTTTGATGAGAAAATCATTTTTTTTTATTTAAAAACTATTTTTATATTTAACTATTGCACAAGTAATCTATTATTATTTAAAACCAAAATTATATTTTTTCAAATAATTTTATTTAAAATATGTGCTTAGTTGGCAAAAAGTATTGCGAAAAACAAAATATTCCATTTTTATTAATTTAAATAAACCATTGGTATATTGCTTAGTTGACATATTATATTCAAAATAAATTTTATTAGCTTGATTTTTTTTTATT
>JABUQX010106067.1:0-10000 GCA_015478945.1 Trachelipus rathkii | reverse complement strand
CTCTTTTTTTCGGTGATTTTTGCTATATAGCCGAGTTCGAACGTTGACCTGGAAGTCTACAGGATTTTTAGACACTTCCCAATATCAACCACAACACTGCAATATAGTTATCTATTAAATATTGTTCAATCCAATAATTTTCTAGAAATAATACTAATTACCATATGCTCGTCTTGATACTTTGCTACCTTGTTTAATATTTCACCATCACCATCAATCTGGTCTGTTGCTGGTATCTCGAAGATGGTACGGAACAGTTGTTAATTTTTGCAGAGGCAAATCTAATTTACCACTTATTACGAATGATGAACTTTCCAGTTCCTCACTTGAAGGTCTTTCTTTGTCTGGTAAACAGGCACTTTTATGTATTTCCATTATGACTATTCTTCCAGATCTATTTCATAATAATCAAAATCATCATTACTGTCTCTATAATTAGCATCCTTAATTTTCAGTTTGAAATGGAATTTCTTTACGCATTTTTATTTTCATCAATTTCTTTATTTCTTGTGCCATTTCAATGCTTCTTAAGAATGTGTCTTTTTAATTTTCTTTCTGATTACATTCATAGCTGCACTCAGAACATTTAAATAATTTCGAATTGCTGTGATTTAATAAATGAATTTTTAAGCTACCTTTGTGATTACATTCATAGCTACACTCAGAACATTTAAATAATTTCAAATTGCTGTGAGTTAGCAGATGAATTTTTAAGTCACTTTTCCGATTACATTCATAGCTGCACTCAGAACATTTAAATAATTTCAAATTGCTGTGAGTTAGCAGATGAGTTTTTAAGATATATTTCTGATTACATTAATTTATGATGCAAAATAGATTCTTTTTTTTTTTTTTTTTTTGAATTTCACCTTTCTTAAGGTATCCACTTAATACGCAGCCCGACCTCGGTCTAAGCGCATATGGTTGTCCGGTTAGGTTCTTCAACATCGAAACCATTTCAATATTCTGACGCTCTGTCGTATTATAATTGAACTCATTTCAAAGACACTTCCAACCGGTATGTCTATCTATGTACTTTTGTAGCTTTTGTTAAATACTCCCATGCTTCCGATTACCACAGGATAACCCTCGCTCTTCTATTCATTCCACTATCCTTTAATGAGTATTTCAGAGTTGGTACTTAAACTCCCTTTTCCCTGTCATATGTGATACTCTGCCGCCCATGGTTTCCTATCTCTATAACTGTAGCCTTCTTTCCTTTTATCTAACTACAATATCGGTTGTCTATTCTTATCGAACTGTGATTAGCAGATGACGTTAAGTCATTTTTCCAATTCATCATAGCTGCCACTCATGAACATTAAATAATTCGATTTTTTTTTTTTTTTTTAATTTCCACCTTCAACTTTACCACTAAATACGCAGAGCCCGGAACCTCGGTTCCTAAGCGCATATGGTGCCGTTTAGTTCTCTCAACATCGAGAACCCATTCTCAATATTCTGGCGCTTCCTGTCGTATTATAATTGAAAACTCATTTCTAAAGTGAGTCACTTCCACGGTAGTCATCTCATGTACCTGTGCATAAGCTTTTTTAAATTAGCTCCCATGCTCTCCATTACCACATGATAACCTCTGCTCTATCTATGTCATTCCACATTCCTTGTAATGATTATTTCAGAGTTTGGTACTTAACTTCCTTTTCCCTTTCTAAGCTGATACTCTGCCGTCCCATGTAATTCCTATCTTATATATGCCTTTCTTTCTCTTTTATCTCTTAAACTACAATATCCGGTTATATTCTTATAGACATCGGTGGAATGCTATAGTCGATATATTTCCTGTACTTATGATAATAAATAACTATTTCAACTATTTCTTTTTTATACCTTCTTATTTTATTTTGTATTTGTATATTAAAATTCAAATGGATTAATTTGCATATAGTATTATGTCTTTCGGTGTATGTCTTGCGTTGGAGAAGTGTGTCACAGCTTGATAATATATGGCTAACTGTTTCCGGAGATACTTTACACATTCGGCATTTGCTGGATATGTTCTCTTTCTCTATCCCTCTCTTGAACCAATTGGTTCGTAATGCTAAGTCCTGCGCCCCTTGGAATTTTCTTTCATCTTCTTTTCTTAGATTACCTCGGCATACTGCTTCTATCGATTTCTTTATCTATATACACTTGTTCTATAATATTTTGTATTCCTTGCAAATGCATGTTCCTTTCAATTATTTTCATGTTTTTTTTTTTTCCTTCTTGCTTTTCTGTGCTCATTCGCCTGTTCATCTTTCTTCTTTGTCATTCTTGTTCATGATGATATTGTTGATGATCTTACTTTCCGTAGGGTATCTCTTTTTTGGCTGGAAAGATGTTCTCATCGCTTTCCCTGTTTCGTGCTCCTTCACCATCTGATGAATTTACTATCACTTCTTCAATACTGTTAATACAATCACTTCCTCTCTATATATTGCATCTATTTCCTAAAGTCCCATTTCCCACCTTGGCCCTCGGGACATACATTCTCCAGTCATTGTTTTTTATATGTCAATTTATTGCGCTGAGCCATTTTCTCGTCTAATATCTAGTTGTTAAATCTTCTTGGAACAAATCCAATTATTCCAAACCCATACGATAGTACTGGTACTGCCAATGTTCTTACTGCTTCGACCTTAAATTCATTTTAATTCAGATCTCATATTGTTCAGTCTCTTCTCAATTCCTTCTCACTTTCTTCATTTTCTTAGTTCTATTTTTAATTTGTTTCTCGAGATACTTATAGGTGTCTTCTTGTTCTAGTTGTCTAATGATCGTTTATTCTGATATTTCCATTGTCAATTCTTTTTCCTTCTCAACTCCAGAAAAACCGCATTATCTAGTCCAGAACTCCATTGCTATATCACTGAAACTTCTACTACCTCATCTGTTCATAATTGTCTTTTTTGTTGGGATATAGTTTGATGGCATCCATGTAAAATAAATGCGAGAGTATTTTCCTTTCTTTTCATTCTTATCCTATTCTATATCCATTATGCAAGTTATTTATCAATGAACTCAGTGGTCCAATGATAGTCCAAACAGCAATGGGATAAGAATCCCCTTTGAATATTCTCTCCTTTATTATACATCATTTTATTTGTCTCTACCATTTCGTGATGCAGTTTAATAGTGATCTTCGATATTTGCATCACTTTTCCATAAACTTCTCTTATCTTATTATTGATTTATAGATTTTAATACCTCTTGGATCCAGAGTGCGCCACACTACATAAGCTCTTATGTCAATCAAAGTCCATGCTAAAGTTCTTCTGTTCTGTCTCTGTCTTCTACGGATCATTTTATTTTAATAAGGATCTTTCTCGTGCTTTCCTTACTGCATCCTTTATCCGTTCTTTGCATTATATATTTTCCTATTGTATGTTGTATATTCTTTCTGTAGAATGGCTGTTAAATCTTTGATATAGATATGTAGACAAAGTAATCGTCTATATTTCCGGTTTGTGTTTCCCCTGTTTTAGGCATAAGGACTTTTCGCCCTTTGGTCATCCACTCGGTATTCACTGTTCCGTCAAGAATTTCTGTTGAAGCACTTTGTAAAGGCTTCTCTTAGTACTCTTAATTTTTTAACCATAGATTTCTTTGTTTGGTCCAGGTGTTTTCCAGTTACTGGTACTTCGTATCTTTTCCATCACTCACGTTATATAAAGGTAAATTTCCATCTCATTAATTTCTTCTTATTTGGGATTCCTTCCGTTGTTTCTATCATCCTCTTCATTATGTGTTCGTTGGTTTTCATATATACTCCTCCAAAATGCATCAAGTCTGTCTCTTTCAGGTGGTTTATCAACTTTTATATTTTCACCTCTCAACTCTCTATAGAACTTTCCTTTATCTGTCTGGTACATTTTTTGTCTTTTTTTTTCTTCTTTCTTGTATGTACTTAATTTTTTTGCTTTTGCTGCTAATTCTAGCTTTCTGCTACTGATTGCGTGTGTTACTTGATTTCTGCCTCTGCTGCTTCTTATCAGATTTAGTGCTTGTCTGATTTTACTTTCTATTCTAATTTCCTTCTTGGTATTCTTTTATCAGTGATATTTCTTTTCTAAGTCTCGCTATGTCTCTCTCTAATCTAATTTCCCATGACGGTTTTTGTTCCTTCTTTCTTCCATTTGTTCTATTATTTTCCCTCCCATCAAATCTGTTATTGCTGTTGCATAATATAACTTGTTTACTTCTAAAATATCGCATCTCTCAGGTATTAATTTCGGTAATACCCTGTTTGCTATTCCAGCATATTTATTTATCCAATATCTATTTATTTATTCCTTTTCTATCTTCCATAGCGGTATTACAATCTTCATTTCTATAGGGCTATTTTGTTTGATCTCTTTCTTCCTCCTGCATCTCTATCCCCGTTTCGTTCTATCATTATCAATAATCTCTCATCACCTGTCCTCTGTTTCTCATAGGCTTCCTGAATTCTGAATCATTATACTTTTCACTATCTGTTCTGTCCATATTCTCTTTTTAGGATCTTCAGCAAGCCTCTTTATTCTTTCTCCGACTATCGCCGTCTCATCCAGCTCCTCTCTATTAACTCGTTATTATCTGCATTTATTTTTCTCTAAAACTTTCTTCTGTATTTTTTCCAGTTTTTATTCTATTCCCTTAATATAGTGTTTCTTTATTTTTCTGTTTATATTATGTAAGAACATTTCTGGTTTCGTCGGTATTTCATACTTAGTTCACTCCTGTGATCTACGTTCTATTTTCCTTCAGATCTTATGTAGTAACGTACTTTCTTTTTTATCGTCCTTGATTCCTTTTCTTTATTAAAGTGATGATTGCCTGTTTTGGGCATCAGTCCTTCTTCTACCCCCGGTATATCTTATTAAACTCGTATTTCCTTACATCATTTGCACCATTATTTCATTATCCACAAACATATTTTTAAGTCCGTTTTACCTTCCTCTTCAGGTATAACTACCTATTTAATAGCTTCCATTAAGTATTTCGCTTTTCTTCTCCATCCCATTCACCTTCTCCTCCACTTTGTCATCTTCCCCACGTATTACTCTACTTCTCTCGATTTGTTTTATCTGCTTCATGTGTCTATCGGGGTCTGTTTAATTATTTTATATTGGTGCAATACTGACAAATCTCGCACCGTATTCTTTCCAGTTGATTTTCTATCTATTCACCTCGTGTTCCAACATATCTCTCGTCGTTTAGTGCCTTTTGAAACCTCTGTGTCTTCCGTATGTACGCACAGAATATCTCTTTTTTCTTCCACCGTATCTTCCAATCCTATCTACACCTCTACTGTTGTAGGTGTTGCATCTTTTTTTTGGATTTTTTGTTGTTTTTGAATGAGTCTAGAAGTCTTAGCCTCTCTGTCATCAGGTGGAAGTGGGGTATTAGGTGTTAAAATCCCACACCTTACTGGTGTATTTTTTCTATTACTTTTAAGTTTCCCTTTTGATTACATTCATAGCTGCACTCAGAACTTAAATAATTTCGAAGGCTGTGAGTTAGCAGTTTATATATATCTACCTTGTGAATACATTCATAGCTTCACTCAGAACATTTAAATAATTTCGAAATGCTGTGATAAAATGAATTTTTAACTACGTTGATACATTTCATAGCTGCACTCAGGAACATTTTTAATAATTTCAAATTGCCTGATTTAACAGATATGAATTCTTAAGTATCTTCTGATATTAAATTTATAATCAGAACATTAATAATTCGAATTACCTGTGAGTTAGCAGATGAGTTTTAAAGTTACCTTGTGATTACATTCATAGCGCACTTCAAACATTTAAATAATTTAAAATGGTGGAGTCAGAGCTATTTATTATTTTTAAGTGACCTTTGTAATTAGATTCATTTGCAATTGGCACATTTAAACTTTCTTTCTCATGTGTCTTTAAATGTCGTTCAATTCATCTTTGTTTTTAAAAGTAAAAGTAAAATTCTTGCAACTGAGGTATATCCTGATCTTAATCTCTTTAATGGCTGACAAAAGACTGACGTCAATAAGGTTCGCTTCCAGAAGCTTTTACTTTTGGGACCTTCTTCACCTTCGTCAGCGACACCAATGAGGCTCTGAGAAACAAAAATGAAAAAATTTATAATAGAATGCGGAAAATGTCAAATACTGAAGAAAGAAATATGAATTAATAATTTATGAAACATCTTTTTAGTAAAATTTTTTTTTTTTAAATTACCAATAAATTAAATACCTAAATTTACAATTGAATTTTTTATTCAAAAGAATATAGAGTGAAAACGAAGCAAAAAAATCCCCATTAATTATATGAAATACTTTTCTGCTAATGATTAAAGCAATTTCTCAAACAGAATATATACAAATATGCAGCTTTAAATACTATAAAGTATATATATATTATATATATATATATCTATATATATGTATATATAATATATATATAGGAGTTATATAGTATTTATATATATATATAATATATTGTATATGTATATAAATATAATAATAATTATATATATATTATATAATATATATATATTATTTTTATATATATATATTATATATATAGTATACTATATTATATATATATATATATCAGAGCTGGGCTGTTGGCCTATGCGCGTTATGGCTGCATCTAGCAAAACTAGGTGCTCCAAACAGCAAAAGTGTAACTACATTTTAAAAGCGAATAAAGGCCAAAGCGCACAGCAATCTTTGCTCGCTATACCGCGCCTATGAACAGACAAAGCATTTTTTTTACCCTTAAAGTTAGAACTTAGAAGCTTGGCAAACTTGTTATCATAATTAAAACCAGTGTTAAAACTTAAAATATTATGGGATACGGCGTCGGCTTGACCGATTCTCGGAAGACAGTTTGTAGTATATCCGTAATGAATACGTTGTATATTTGTCTTGTTGCGTATGTTAGATCTGATACCGTGAGTTTCATATCGCTAGGTTGATTCTAGGGTATCTCCCACCCGGAGCAAGGGTAAATAAAGCGGGTTCGCGTTTTCGCGTTCCAATTACGGAGAGAAGCATTAGCCTAACTTGACTAACGCTGTTAATTATTATTATTATTATTATTATTATTTATTTCATTTTATGTTTTTTCTTTATTTTATTTATTCTTCGTATAGCGGTAGCCCTGGCCCCTCTCAGCCCCGAGCGTAGCACTGCTACCAAGCCCTGCCCCACTACGCACCTGACCCTATAGTATATATGTAATATAGTATATTAATATTAAGTATATAGTTATGATATATATATATATATATATATATATATATAATATATAGTTATATAATATAATTGTACGTTCGCACTAAAATTTTACATTTAATTTTTTTTTTCTTTTTATTTTATTATTTTAATTTGACATTTTGTTTCACCATGAATAGGATACGATCCTGGCCCCTTGCAGATGAGCGTGCATTGTTGACCACTACGCTACACGACAAAGAGAAACGAGAATACTTCTACGCGAGAAAAGAGCATTACTACGTTCCTCCCGCTCGCACTCGAAGTAAGGGCCAAACAGTGTACCGCGCATGAGTAATAATAATACCTAAACGGGTTATTATTGCAGTATCACTTATACATAAGACCCCCGGTCTTGGTATTATTATTCACCAGGCGCACCCTGTTTGCCCTACGTTCGAGTGCGAGCACGCGGAGGAACCGATTAGATGCTCTTTCTTACAGTAGAGTATTCTCGGTTTTCTCGTGATTTTGTTCGTGCGTCGTAGTAGCGTATTGAGTCAAAAACGTGGGCACGCTTCATCTGCAAGCTCAGTATCGTACCTAAGGTCATGGTGAGATATCATTAGGTGTATTTACAAATACAAAGTGATTGCAGTATTCTATTTCACTTTATATAATATAGTATATATAATAATATATAATATATATAATATAATATACGATATATTATATAGTTATATTATTATATATATATATATAATAGATATATTATAATATATATAGTATAATATATATATATATGGATATATAGATATATTCTTGCTTATCATTATAGCTACAATGTATCAGTAGTTCTTACAAACAAAAATATTCAAATATGCTCTGAAAATTTTTCAACTTCTTTCAATCGTGCTTCGTGCCTGGACTCCTGGGAAAAAATCGATGGACCACAATAGATGCATGAGGCGTGGAAAGGACGTCGTAGATATTGTTCGGTGTTTTAATTACAAATATTAATAAATGTGTTTTCTACCCGTATAAAAGCTGCCTTTTAATATATCGCTTCTAAAGTTTCTTTGCAAATAAAATTTAGCGAACATCCACAGGCGCGGCGAAAAGTCGTAGGCGCAAAGGCGCATTGATTAGTACCAAAAAATAAGTGCGCAATAGCCTAGCGCCACTAGCGTCCGGCGGTCATAGCGCAGGCAACTCAAAAAAATTATAGGCGCGCCAAGCTCTGAGATATATATACTGTATATATATATATATTATATAAGATATTATATATATATATATATAATATAATATAATATATATATATAAATATATATAATAAAATATATATATAGTATATATTATATATATATGGATTTAATTTTGGCGCCGTCTCTACGGTCAACGTGTAGCCGACCGAGTCGAGGGCATAGGACTTGTTCGACCTGTCCGCATCGTAGGGTAGCAATTACCTAAAAAAGGGTAACCCTCTTTAACAGGGGCTATGCTCGCGATGTGCCAACTTTATTAATAAGATATATATAATATATAATACTATAGGAAATAGATATATTATAATTATATATATTATTATATAATATTATATTATAATATAAATATATACTATATTAATAATATATATAATATTATATAATATATAAAATATTATATATAGATATATATAAGGGATGGGAGCGAAAAAAATAATAACTCCCGATCTCCCGACTCCCAGAGTCGAATTTAAAAAATAACTGATTGCGACTTCGACTCTAAGAGTCAATATTAAAAACAACCGACTCCCGACTCCCAATGGAAATTTCATACACACACATTTTGTCGATTGATTAATAGCATCCATCGACGCTGTTGATAAATTCGTTATGACAATACACAATAACATTTTATTTATATCCAGTTTTATTTGCTATTTTAAAATATTTCCTGCAGGGCAAATTAATGATTTAATAAAATTCCCATCACTGAATGTCATGCTGGTATAAAAAATAAAATAAAAATAAAAATAAGACCTCAACACATGAGATTTAAAGATATTACCACCATATGCAACAACCATCGCGCCAATATCGTGAGACAACTTGATTTTGTTATTCATAGAAAAAAAAAATTCAACATAGCTGCAATATATTTGTCGAAACCAAATAGGCCATATTAAATTTGTATTTGCAGTTTCTCCTTATATTTTGCATCCCTTAGTAAAGTTGAACATAATATCTAATTGGCAAAGAACTATTAACTATTCCATTTAAATTACATTAAAGAAATCCCACTTTTCAATACCCTCAATTAAAGTATTTAATACTGCCACTCTGATATATATATATATATATATATTATAATATATAATATATATATATCTATATATATATATATAATATATATATATATATATATAATATATATATATATATATATATATATATATATATCTCAGGCGTACATTGGGTCAACTGCCAGGGAGCTGCCCCCCACCTACCCACCCAGCCTGGCCTTTTATACAAAAAAAACCCGGGCAAAATGAACGGGTTTTTTTATAAAAAAATCTATATATATTAATTGATATAATTATTAAGAACCGAGATAAAAGAAAAGAATTATTACATATATTTACATGTAATTACAGTATTATGGCAAGAAATGTTTTTTTTTGTGAGCATTACTACATTTGTAGTAACTAATTAATTAAATTAAGTTCTTAATTTGTAAAAACCTCTAAAAACAATTATTTTCTATTAAATGAAAAATGAAAATTTTTAGATAATATAATATAAGAAAAATATTGATAAAAATACAATCTCTCTCTTG
>JABUQX010106066.1:15000-17500 GCA_015478945.1 Trachelipus rathkii | reverse complement strand
ACTGAAACATGCTGGATCGGTAAGATCCTTTAAGCAGGTAAAAAGGAAATGTTTTCCTTACTTGTGATTGGTCGGGGTAATCCTTATCTCTATATGACCTCGTATGTGATTGGTCGAGAATTATTTTATCGTCTTTTGAAAATTAACTTTGTTCTTTCAACTTGTATTTGAGCAGGTGTGTGTTTTATTATCTTTTAGACCCAAACTCATTTTAAAATCATAGTCATTTTAGCTGTTAAGCGGTGCACAAGTTATCTGATTTGTATTAAAAGTGTTTTATTTTTACTAAGTGTATATCATATTTATAATAAATACTTACATTGAGGAATAATTATTAATTTCACTAGAATAGATAATTAATTCACTAGTTCATAAGCTAACCACCAGGGCTCAGCATGAGCCCCACCCGCAAAGGCAGCCAACCCCGCACCCGCTGGTGCGTCCCGCCGCGTCCCCGCCCGCCGCGTGCGCCCGCAGGGGGAAATATTCCCGCGTTCCCGCCCGCCGCGTGCGCCACAGGCGCTTATTATTTAGAACACATACACACACACACGCACACATACACACACACACACACACACACACACACACACACACACATGCACACTCACTTACACATATAACGTATAATTTATTAAAACATTTTATTTTTATTTTATTATACTTAGTGTTATTTACTTCATGCCTATTGTTATTATTATTTAGAACACACACACACACACACACACACACACACACATACACACACACACACACACACACACACACACACACACACATACACACTTACACTTACGCACCCACCCACTCGATATTTTGATCCCAACTTTGATGCCTCAGCTTTTGATGCCTCAACTTTGATGTCTCAGTTTTGATGCCTCAACTTTGATGCCTCAGCTTTTGATGCCTCAACTTTGATACCTCAGCTTTTGATGCCTCAGCTTTGATGCCTCAACTTTAATAACTTAGCTTTGGTACCTCAGCTTTAGTGGTTCATCTTTGATGACTCATCTTTGATAACGTCATCTTTGACACCACCTATATTGATGATTCATCTTTGATGACGTCATCACACTTACACTTACACTTATACACACATACACTATATCTCTTATTCACACATACGCACATACACATAGACACTTACGTTCACCCATAGACACTTACACTCACCCACACACACAATATATATATATATATATATATATATATATATATATATATATATATATATATATATATATATATATATATATATACTATATATATATTGTGTTGTGCGGTGATCTTTTCAAGTAATCTATGGTAACATAAGGAAGTATATTCTTATGTGTAGTGTATGTGTGTATAATGTAGGTGTGGCTCTATGTGGGGCAACGCAGTCATCAGCTGGGTGGTATCAAGATGACATACATCAAAATCGTAAGATGAACCACTGCAGTATAAAGCTAAGTTAATAAAGTTGAGAGCGCCAAGCAGTATTCGCAAGCGGGTCGGCTGGATTATCAAGGTGAAGGCATCAAGTATTCAGCTCAAGGTGTCCATCAAATATCGTGGAAGTAGTACCTGAGTGCAGTATTCATGTGCTATGTATTGTGTATTATTCAATAATGGCTGTATTGTATGTGCTGTATGTATATTGTGTGTGTGTGTACATTGACGATGTTCTAAATAATAATAACAATAGGCGTGAAGTAAATAACACTAAGTATAATAATAAAATAAAAATAAAATGTTTTAATAAATTATACGTTAGGTTCATGTAAGTGAGTGTGCATGTGTGTGTGTGTGTGTGTGGAGTGTGTATTTGTGTGTGTATATATGTGTGCGTGTGTGTGTGTGTATGTGTCTGTGTCTAAATAATAAGCGCCTGTGGGCGCACGCGGGGACCGATTCCGCGGGGAGATTGCGCCTGCGGGCACTACGCGGCGCCCGGGCGGCGGACGCGGCCGGGAAATCCAGCGTGTCGCCGGGCAACGCTCGGTGGGCTCATGCTGAGCCTGGTGGCCCAGCGCAATTTGGTGAGGTATTATTGATATCTATTCTGGAAATTAATAATTGTCCAATGTGGCCGACCTTGATATACGCCGAGCAAAAATAAAACGCACAACAGTCGACCTTAACGTGCACCATAGCGATGGTTTGGTCTGGGTACCTGCTCAACAGTTGAGAAGAATTTTAAAAATTGATTTCAAAGACGATCGTACTCGACCAATCACATACGAAGATCATAGAAGATGGATACTGGCGTAAGAAAGACATTTCCTTTCTTAAAGTCTTACCGATCAGCATATTTATAAAGAAAATGTAACAGTGCTGTCTTGCTCACGGGAATTGCTGACCACATTAGGATAAATTAGCCCACCTAAAAGGCTTAATCTAGAGGCCCCAGGCTAAATTTGGGCTCCCACAACGCTGTATTTACGAAAAGATCGGTTGGTATGATACGGTAGATGGCTGTCGCTCAGGTCAGGGCCATCTAAATTTAGACCTGAAAATA
>JABUQX010106066.1:0-2500 GCA_015478945.1 Trachelipus rathkii | reverse complement strand
TATATATATATATATATATATATATATATATATAAAAATAAAAAATTTTAATTATCGTAGCATTACCAAAATAATAATAATAATAATAATAATAATAATAATAATAATAATAATAATAATAATAATAATAATAATAATAATAATAATAATAATAATAATAATAATAATAATAATAATAATAATAATAATAATAATGATAATAATAATAATAATAATAATAATAATAACAATAATAATAATAATAATAATAATAATAATAATAATAATAATAATAATAATAATAATAATAATAATAATAATAATAATAATAATAATAATAATAATAATCATCATAATAATAATAATAATAATAATAATAATAATAATAATAATAATAATAATAATAATAATAATAATAATAATAATAATAATAATAATAATAATAATAATAATAATATTAATTTTAATAATAATAATAATAATAATAATAATAATAATAATAATAATAATAATAATAATAATAATAATAATATCGTAATTTTTCTAACTAGTTTCAGGGCAACGAACTGTACGGCAAAGACTTCCCCATCCGTACCCTTATCTCGTCACTGTCATTGGCCGAAGATGTTCATTCGGAAGTGGCGAATCTCTCGCTTTATCCGGACCCTATTTTAAGTCGTAACGCATCCGTCCTTCTGACCGTCACAAAACCCGTCAAAAAGGGAGAGGTTTTATCCGTTTGGTTCTCTTCACAATTGGCTTCAGAACTCGGCTTTCCTTTTTTGACTTTTTCACATATAAAGGGTAAAAATTATTATTATTACTATTATTATTGCTTCTTCTTCTTCTTCTTCTTCTTCTTCTTCTTCTTCTTCTTCTTCTTATTAGATAAGATCTAGATTTTTCTTTAAATATCTATATCCTTATTATAATTATTGATCATTTCTATTTATTAATTTATTTTAATTATTATTAATATATAATTTTATTATTATTATTCATAAAATTATTAATATTAATTATTTACTCAATTTTATATTCTATAATTATAATTTTATTAAAACTAATCTATAATTATAATTATAATTATAATTATAGATTATTAATTATAAATTATAATATATATATTATAATAAAGAAGTAAACTGATCTTATTAATTAACACAATCTAATGAGTTTTCTTATCATTTTTTAATCTATAAATTTCAAGTATCTTGTAATTTATTATTTAGATTATATTAATAAAATTTATTATTATCTATTATTATTATTATATATTATTATTATTATTTTATATTATTATTTATTATTATTATTATTAATAATATTATTATTTATGCAAGATTTTTCCAAATTCCTATAAAACCTCCTTCCTAACATTTTCGTTAACTTTCTTTAGGACAATTCTTGAATAAACCAAAATTATTGCCTACTGAAAAAATTCGAACTTTCGTCCACTCACGTTGGACATTTTCATGGATTGACTATTTTAATAACGAAGCCAAAATTAAAATTAAAATAATGCAATTATCCCAAATATAATAAGTAAGATTAAAATTGAAATTTTAAATATACGAAAAAGAAATGTGAAGTTTATGTTTTATAATTTAGATCATGACTGTTTTTTCCCTCTCAAGCAAAAATGTTAAGGTAATCGGATATTTCGTTATATTTTATATTAATGTCAAGTTTATGTTTTCTTATAAGAATGGACTCAGATCAGCAAATTGCTCTTTTAAATAAAATTTTTAAAGTAATTTACAATTTCATTATTGCGTGATTTTTTTATGTTCTACCTGCATATGATGCTTATATACTTCAGCTGGGTCATGTTACTCGTGTATGCAACTAGCTCTCGAGTGGTATCTTCGTCATATAACCAATTGGTAAGTGGTGTTACATTCACTTTCATTGCAATAGAATTGGTACACGACGTTGGTACGCTCGCCAGCATATGGTGCACTACGAGCACTAAAGCAAGAAGATAAATTTAGAGGCTTATAATAACTTCTAATAGTGATGATATTTTTAACCTTTTACACTGTTTCTTAAATAATTTCCCAATTTCTTACTCCTCTTCAGCTTTATTGGACCAACCGCTTCGCTCTTCTTTGTAATAGAAATATTAAGTTTATATATTTGTTTGTGTTGGATCGGCCCATATATTAAATATGATTTTTAGCATTTTTTCTATTAAATATTAAGGAAAACTATTATTAATTAACAGGTTACATATTCTTTTTATTTCTTTATCAAAGAGCTCCCAAGCAGATGTTATTTTGCGGGCTCTTTGTATTAAGTGTTTGTTATATAGATATTTTCATAGCGAGCAGGTGTGATGAATCAAAATTCATATAAGACTACTTTTTCCGGTGATAATTTAACGTAAAATTCTTTTCATTGCTCCACGTTGTTATTTGTATATTTAACATTTCGCAAAAATTAAAAATTTATGTTTGTGCATTCCTCATATGTAAATTTTCATTTTGTAATGTTTGGTCTGAGTTTGTAGGCATAAAAT
>JABUQX010106065.1:27500-29299 GCA_015478945.1 Trachelipus rathkii | reverse complement strand
GGATTCATATCGGGGCTTGTTCCAGGCTAAGATAGTGTTTGGATTCCATGGGATTCCAAAAATTCTGTAACAGTTCGACCTTTGTGACATGGAGCCCCATCATGCATAAATATGAAATCTTTCATGCATCCAGAACCTTTCTTCTTAGCCCAATCCTGCAATTGAGGCAACAGGCGAGATTCAAGGATGGTTTTGTACTGCTCCTGCCTCATTGTACCTTTAACAATCTCAAGTCTACCCGTTCCATACACTGACATCACGCTCCAAACCATGACCTGAGTTGGATGCTTTACTTCTGCGAACTTCGATATTAAAAGCCTCCCCAGACCTTCTACGAATGTACTGGGAAGATTCATCAGTGCAGTGAGTGCACTGGATGATCGATTCATCACTGAACACGACCTGATGAAAATTAAAAGCCCAATGTAAAATTTTGAAAAAATAAATCAAAATTTCATATCAGGGAATATAATGAAATATTAATTTTGAAATGAAAACCAATATGAAACTTACATTTTCCCAGTCCATTTCTGTCCAGTTGATGAACTGCTTTGCCCAAATTGAGCGTCTCTTGGCATTAAGTTCGGTTATTTTTTGCTTTTTGCGGGGACTTCTTGCCATCAAACCAGCTTCATAAAGACGCCTATTAATTGTTCTGCAACTTAAAGCTACTCCAGCTGCAGTAAGTGTTTTTGATGCATTTTGCAAGTTGTTCTTCGTTCTTAAGGGCTCTCTTATATAAAATTTTTCATTCGGCTGCTTTTGCGTATACGTTTTCTTTCACTTTTTTTCTTCTCTTTTAGATAGCTGATGTTTTCAAATTTTGATTTCTAATTTTTAACTACACATTCATACAAGATTTTTTTGTAATCACTTCCCAAAAGAGGCCATTTTAACACAATATCTATTGCCCTTTATTGGCATTTATATCTGAGATTTTCCACCATTTTATTAGTTACTGTTTAAGCAACTGAAAAGTTAAACCCAAAAATATCTTCAAGAACTTGCTCAAAAATATGTTTAATTTAATACTTTTTTACAATAATCTTTCAAAATGTCAAAATGACTACAGCTATGATATCACTACACAGTGAAAAATAAGATATATTAAAAAAAACATTAAAATTTATCAGAAACGACCTATAAGCAACTTCACAAGAAAGAGAAATTAAAACTGACAAACACTCCCCTCGAGCTTACTTAACACACTGCCTCGGTTAACAAGAAAAAATATGGTAACATTAGCTAGAAAAGTTTCTAAAGTTAAAAGATCTTTAAATGCAAAAGTTACTCTATTTTATAATAAAAAAAAATTTCTTAAAAAAACTATTAGATAAACTAAAAGCATTCCAAACATAGTCTTAAGACAAAAAAATTGTTAATTTTTTTGGCGACGTCTGTAATAATTACTATATATAATATTATATATATATATATTATCTATATTATATAGATTATATTATATATATATCTATTATATATAATTAATATATATATATATATATATTATATATATAGTATATATATATATATATATATATATGCTAACCCGCTAATATCTAAACCTAATTTCATTTATTGGATTACGTTCCGCAAACTTTTGGAAAAAAACTTTAGGACCAGGGGAAAGATTCCTTACTTAAAGTCTTTAAATCTAAAGTTTTTGGAAATATTCGAAAATTGATTAGAAGAATTTAAATGATAGTCCAAATATTTCAGGACTTTCGAAGATAAGAAAGTCTTAGAAAACTTTGAAATGTAGTTATAGTATGTAGAGTGTGTGTTTGGACATGAGGGGT
>JABUQX010106065.1:20000-22500 GCA_015478945.1 Trachelipus rathkii | reverse complement strand
CAAATATCAGCTATACCAATAAGAAGAGAATTACTGACATTTATAGTAGCAGAAATTTATACTATGCTATTATTGGAATGGATTTTTCTTCACAATTTTGGTTCCTAATTGACTATGTGACAAAGAACTTGCGAAGTACTTATACTACTCTTTGCTCATGAAAATAACTCTGAGGAAGTACAATCTCTTCACGCTCAATTCAGGTGAAAATACAGAATACTTCATCCTACAAGAATTCCCGTCCTAATTCACGTAAGCATCAACAATCTAGTAAATTAAAGAATAATTGGACCAAAACCACTTTATAGAAATGGTGATTCAACGCCAGTTTTGCCAGAGCTCGTCCGATTACCTGACGACAGTAAAGGCGCAAACGGGAATTTACATTCTCTAAGAGTGAATAGTGAGGCCAGAGTAAATTCTGCCATGGGCTTCCTTTAACCTCTGCTAAGAAAACACCTGAACATGGAGACCTTGTGGGTTTCAGAACCTAACAGCATAACAAAACAGAGAAGGTACCATTCACACATATCAGAGGCCTATTCAACGCCTATACTTCACAATTCTCCAGATTGACCTTTTTCAAAAGCTTATCCCAAATCCCATCAGACAGAAGATATAGAGAAAGCAGCAGTCATCACTCCGTTTGGTCTCTTCGAATTTTTATCTATGCCTTTTGGTTTAAAGAATGCGGGAGCTACATTTCAAAGAGTAATGGACGCCATCTTCAGAGACCTTCCCTTCGTGTTTACCTATTTAGACGATTGTCTCATTTTTTCTATGTCCAAAACTGAACATGAAAATCATCTGAAACAAGTTTTTAAACTTCCAAGAAAATGGTTTTAAAATCTCTTTAGAAAAATGTGAATTTAACCAATCTTCACTCAATTTTCTCGGCTACACCGTGTCTTCAGAAGGTCTATGTCCTCCCAACGAAAAGAAAGAATCCATCTCAAGTTTTCCTCTACCGTGCGATTCAGCATCCCTACGAAGATACCTTGGGATGTTAGGATACTACAGAAGATTTATTCCTAATTTTGCCAAAATCGTCTTCCCATTATCTGAAAAAGCCAAGTTTCATCCCAAGGATAAATCTCTTGAATGGACCAGAAGAAGTGACAGCTTTTCAAGACTAAGGAAGCTCTTCAAAATGCCCTAACACTCCCTTTCTCTTTACCTAATGTCTTACATTTACAACTGGTAACTGACAGCAGTCAGACTTCAATCGGAGCAGCATTACACCAGATGATTGATGGTCAACCTGTTCCCATTGACTTCTACAGCAAGAAGTTATCAGATCCCAAAGAAGATATTCTGCTTTCGACAGAGAACTTTTGGCAGCATATTATGCTGTCCTTCATTTTAAACACATGTTAGAGGGAAGAGTCGTCACCCTTTGCACAGATCACAAACCTCTTGTTTCCGCTTTCTACTCCAAAAATCCTGCAAAAAGTGATCGTCAACAGCGACATCTCTCAGTACTAACAGAATATATTTCTACAGCAAGTTATATCAGAGGAGCAGACAATATGGTGGCCGACACTTTTTCCCGGATTCATTCGGTATCAGTTGACGCTGTCGATTTGCCCGCAATAGCTCGCCTTCAAGAAAAAGATGAAGAAATCAAGACCTATCATGATCGTCTTCATAATTATCCCCTGCAGGACAACCTCAAGATATGGTGCGATACCTCTACTTCTTTTCCCAGACCATTTCTTCCGAAGCAGCGCGCTTCAATATTTATACGTTGCATCATATGTCCCATCCTTGGTATCAGAAGAGTACTGTCACGATGATCAGAAAAAAGATATTTTTGGCCTTGTATGGATTGTGACATTAGGCTTTTTGTACGCACTTGTGAGCAGTGCCAGCTGTCTAAAGTTCATCGTCACACCAAAACAACGGTCACTCCATTAGAAATTCCTTCTTCAAGATTCGAAACAGTTCATATAGATATAGTGGGTCCTTTTTCACCTTCAGCCTTTTGTGTGGATCTTCTTCTCCAGTTTTTCGCTACCTACTTACCTGCATCGACCGAAACACAAAATGGGCTGAAGCCTTCCCAATTACAAACACTACAGCAAAATCTGTTGCCTATGCTTTTATGCAGTGGATATCCAGATTCGGTGTTCCTCTCTATGTGATTTCTGACAGAGGTCCTCAATTCGAAAGCGAGTTCTTCAGTGAGTTGTCACATATGATTGGTTTCCATCGTCTTCGAACAACCTCTTACCACCCACAAACAAATTCCCAGATAGAGAGGTTTCACCGATCTTCTCAAGACTGCCTTGATGGCACGTAAAGAAAACTGGCTTCTGTCTTTACCCATCACTCTACTTGGTCTCAGATGCATTCCAAACGATTCCGGTTATTCCGCCTTTGAAGCAGTAACTGGAAAAACTCCACTTTGTCCAATGGACATTCTTCAATCTTCTCCTAACAACAAACAAGAAATGGATTCTTTTATGAAGAAATTTATCGCCCACATGAAAGAATTGGA
>JABUQX010106065.1:0-12500 GCA_015478945.1 Trachelipus rathkii | reverse complement strand
ATTTTATATTATTATTTATTAGTTATTATTATTAATTTATTATTATTATTATCCGTATGATATTTATTTATTATTATTATTATTATTATTATTGTTTTTCTTTTTCTTTTAATCAAGATTCGTATTTCTTATCTCTGCATCTATTATTATGATAATTATTATTATTTATTTTTTTTTAATTTTTTTTTTTATTTACAGTAAGTCACACCACCACGTTTAGAGCCCTAATTCAAGGAGGGGTGTTGCACGCCTCCAGAAGGTCAAACACTAAAGTAATTACGGCAGAATCGATGAACACAGCGCAGGCGTTGAAGTGGGTTTGATTAATTTCAGCAGCGAACAAGAAGATGAAGAGATAATTCCACAGAACGAGGTGCAGGAAGAAGGGAGCACCGCAGGAAACTAGCCTGGAGTTACCAACATCAACCACAAAACTATGTGCAGACACAGCACCCTAGTGCTACGAGGACGTAAAGAAGGAGGTACGCGAGTGATAAGCTCCTCGAGCACCTGCCGCTGCGGTACCTATAAAAAAGAACTAAAGCACCAACATCGCCGCCGACATAATAGAGGGTCAGTGAACTGGAAAGTACAGAAAGGTTTATAAGCCTTTTGGCCTTTGACTCGACCCTATCAAAAGCCGGGTGAACCAGCCAGCCCCCCCGCCCGATAATGAGAGCTAGTACTCCATACAAGGCGGATGAGGCCCTTGTATAGCTGAAGCAACTGAGAAGAGGAAAAAAAATCTCGCAATCTAACAGAACTCCCAGTTTCTTTCGAGGAGCGCCCTACAACCACTCGTTTGATTGTGAGGTTTCCAACGACATTTTAATTTGTTTAAGTTAAGGCCAAGGATGTATCATTCGTCAACAGGAGAGGACGAAAGAGAATCGTCAAATTAGATAGGAAAGTTAGAAGGTGTATCTAGAGAGGGAGATTTGTAGAAGTTGAGTTTTAAAGAATTGATTTCACAAGGTTGAGAAGACCCACTCGGAAATTCTATCCCAGATCAGTGAGAGAATGGAATCGGAAGATTAAGACGAGAGGCAATTCTAGAAGTAAAGAGGAGCAGAATTGAAAATGAGTTCAAGATATTGAAGCGGTCGAGTCATCCGGCATATACGAGGTGAATTATAGTTTAGATGTGCAGTGAGACGTCATTAATAACAAGTAGGAGTAAAGGTAGGGAGATGACGCACTAACCCTGAGGCAGCACCACTATGACAGAAAAAGAAGAAGAGTCACCCATCAACACAGCCGATATTGAGCGATTTGCAAGAAAACTAGACATAAGTAAGCAAAGAGAGGAGGAAACCCAAAGGAATGAGCTTCCCAAAGCAGTGACGCGTGCCATACCCGGTCAAAGTTTGACCTTTCAAGCGCACACGCAAGCTTCCCGTAGTCCTAAGTGCGATAACCCATAACTTCAGGAAGATAGGAAAGTATAATTCGCCAGTAGACTCGAGCACCGAAAAACCCGTTACTGTGCGAATGGAAAGAAGTGAATTGAGATTTTCCAGATTGATCTAAGAAATGAGTGTTTGAGAAGAGTTTCAAAATCTAGATAGAATAACAAGTAGGAGTTATAGGGAGATAGTTGGAAGGATTCAGAGCGGCTCCTTTCTTTCGAAATAGGTGGAAAAATGTGCGGCTTCCAACACTGTAGGAAAGTGTTAGTATTGAGACATAGGAATTAGATTGAACGAGGGCGAGAGATAGCACAGAAGCCACTCCCTCAAAAACTCAGGAGAAATTTCGCCGTGCGGCACCCGCTCTAAATTCCTAGATTTCAGGAGCCTATGACACCCGATCCAAACGTATCACATGCAAAGCAACTAGGACACGGAGAGGAGAAGAGGAGCTGAGCGAATGCCAAATCATCAAGGGTTTGATAAGAGGAAAATTAGAAGGCCGAAGAGATTGCCCTTTTCAGTTGGAGAATTAACAAAGTATCATCAGTCGAATAAGAGGAGGAAGACCGATTTACAGAATTTGTTAGGGATGTTTTTGGAAAGAGGCCAAGAAAGATTTGTCACGAGGAGAACCAAGGAGTAGTTAGCGCACTTTCAGTTTGATGAATGCGCTTGCTCCGTCGAAGAGCTATCCTGCCAACAATTTCTAGCTGAATGAAAATTAGGCAAGATGTGTAGCGAAAACGAGAATTTTTCACCCGCAAATACGTCAATGTCTCAGCCTTAATGCAAAAGAACACGCACTATCGAACCATGGATTATGAGAGAGAAAGATTTAGTCGAAGAAGGAATGAACCATCTCAATCAACGATTACATCTCCCACCTTATACGACAGAAGTCGAATCGTAAAAGAGCACAAAGCAGTCATTCCCATATAGTTAGCGTAGAAGCCAGAAAAAAAACGCGGGCAGGATGGAGCTTTGGAGAGAAAGTATTAAAATTAAAGAGATATAGGTGTGGTCAGATTTACCAATAGGAGCGAAAGTGGTGTAATTTAAATAGGAAGAAGGACTAGTGGTGAAACCTAGAGGTCTAGTGTGTTCAAGAATTGGTTTGGACGATCCGAAGTGTGTGAGTTCTTTAATTAGTTAACTCCAGATCGTTCGGAGAATGCCGAATGATTCGGCCTCCTCCCGACCTAAATCAGTATGAGAGGACCCACCCATTCAGTGTTATGTAATACATTGAAGTCCCCTAAATAAGACTCAGTATTTGGAATGAGAATTATAACGATCTATGAGAAGTAGTAATTATTAAAAAAGTGCGTGAAATTGTCTTGTTAGAGAACGAGTAGCAGAAGGCACAAAGATTTGTAAGTGAAGGAAGAAAGATTTAGCAAACAGAAACATCGAATTAGAGATTTCGAGATTCTCAAGAAGTGTTACAGGAGAGTTTATGTTTACATAGGCACATACTCCACCCCTTAGACTGAATTATGAAATAAGTATAAGTGGGATATTATTAAACAGTTAAGAGGCATGAATTCTTAGCTATTGGTCTCAGACAAGAGCAAAGATTAGGTTAGAATTTAGAGAGGTGGTATTCCACGATTTGCAGAGTTTAGAGAGTAAGTGCGGATGTTGGTTAGAGGCGATAGGAAGCCCGGCGTCTGTGCAAACTGCCATCACAACGACATACAACACACAACAAAAAACAACAGACAAAACAGACAGACGAAAAAGAAATTGAAATTATCTATTATGTATTATTATTATTATTATTATTATTATTGATTATTATTATTATATTTATATTTTATTTTATTTTTTTCTTATTATTTTAAAAATTTTATTTTTTTTTAATATTATTTATTATTAGTTATTATTATATTATTATTATTATTCATTTATTAGTAGTCAGTATAGTAGTAGTAGTCAACGTGTTAGTATTAGTAGTAGATAAACAAACAATGGTTTAATTTTGCTTTTACTTGCACAACCGCAACCGCAACCACAATCGAAATCGCGCGTTGTTGAAAACTTTAAGAACCGCAAAAAAACCGCAACCGTGGCTATGCAAAATTTTAGGAACCGCAAAAAAACCCAACCACGGTTATGCAAAAATTCAGCTTCGCTCCCATCACTAATATTATATATAATATTATACTATATATATATATATATGTATATAGTATAATTATATATAGTATTTATATTTATTACTATATACTTATAATATATAATAAATTTTATATACTCAATAATATCTATATATATATATAATATACCTATATATATATATATATATATACTATTATATATTATTATATTATTAATTATTATGTTCTATTATATTTTATATATATATATATATATATATATCGAGGAGCGTGACTTTTATAGAGTCTCTCTCTTTGTCACTCGAGCCTGATATGATAGTAAATGCGCTATACCAGTGTACTTTTACATACTCTAAATATATTAATTGCAATTTTGTTTTAAGAAATTAGAAAGTTTTGATGCATAGTTATCATCCTAGATTTAGTTTGTCCATTGTAGTGAGTGTTTCTGAAACTTAAGTCATTCTCCATACTCACAATTCTCGAGCATTCACAAGTCTCTAACATCACACATACACACATATCATTTAAAGACTTATTCTGAGCTTTAAAAAATGGGTTAAAATAAATTTAAATAAGCAAAAGGAGAGATATTGCATTCCTTAAGTTTGTATAGGTTGATAAAATAATTATAACTAAGGAAGATGTGGATATGAAAATTTGCCATAGTGTTTGACAGAGCATTTCAACGGAATAACAAAAAGAAGATATTTATGTTTACAAATTTACTTGTTAAGATGAATATGCAATTCTCTATTTGATAATGACTTATCTGAACTGGATCTACAATATATCTTCTTTATTTTCAATGACCAGAAAGATTGAAATGGTGAAGTGTGTATGAATTGTTGATGATTCAAGTCAAGCTTGGTTGAAACATGAAGTAAGTTAATCAATGTATTAAATTTGTCTTAGATATACACTTCCATAAATGAGTAATATGCGAAAAATTTTAAAGATCGGAATGAAGGAATTCGGACTGTTCCAAGAATCTGCAACTCTGTTAAAATCATTCCGTAGATTTAGGCAACGCATCTAAACTTTTGACACTGATATTTAAAATAATTTCTATGGGCATCTTTTTGACACTGATATTTAAAATAATTTCTATGGGCATCTTTGAGGCTTCAAAGCGTCTTTTCTATTTACACTTTTAAAGTTAGATAGACAATTTTACTCCAAAAATACCCTTAAAAAAAAGGGTGACAAAACACCCTCAGATTTAAAAGCTAGAAGTAACTAGAATTTGCTTGAAATCCGGCTTCTGCCTTACTCGTACTATGTGCTACTACATTATTAAGTTTGATATATTCTTTTCCAAAAATAAAAATAATGTTCTGCGAATTTATTACCGTCTTGCTCTGTGTAACACTTGCCCATTCCAAGAGTACCCACTTCCTTCTGTACTGTAATTAAGAAACAACTATCCCCCTTTTCTAGTCGGGTGTGCTCTAAAATGGTTAAAGGTCAACTCTTTTGTTCTTACTTTGTCCAAAGGAGTTAACTTATTTGTTCTGGCTTTGTCAAAGGTTGTAACCTTTATTTGTTCTACTGTTCTTCAAAGTTCTTAAAATTGTTCTCTGGGTTGAAATCAATCAATTTATATACCAACAAATTTATTTTCCTAATTCTGTATAATTTGTGGTGTTATATAAGCTCTGTTGCAGTCAGAATAATTTTTAAATATTACAGGGCAGTAAAATAAATTTTTCAATTTTCTGGCTAAATATAACAATTCTGTTATTTTTTAGGTGAATGAAGACAATGTAAAGGATTTTTTAGATCAAATATAATAATTCTATTTTTAGGTCCATTTGCAATTTCTGGGGCCTGTGACCTTTGTGGACCTTTTATGACCTTGGTGACCTTTGGTCCTAGTGACCTTTTCTGAGTGGTCTGGGGTCTGACCCAAAAGGTTTTACCTCACTTTGGTAATCTATAATTATATTTCGCTAAAATTACGATTTCCGATAATTTTGAAAAAAAAAAACTTATTTTTAATTCACTCAAAAAAGAAAAAAAACACTGGCTTTCTTAGCCACACTAAAAAAAAACGGGTTAAAAAAAACGGGTTTTAAAAAAAAAACGGGTTAAAAAACAAAAACCAAATTTTTACACCTGTAATATCGCGGAACTACGACAAAATAATTTAATGCCATTGAATTTATAATGAAAAGTAATTAATAGATTTATTATTAATAAAAGCAAAAACGATAATATATATATTATATTGATAAAATCATGTGGTGTGTTTGTGTGTGCATAAGTAGCCGCGCGAGAAAGGAAAGAAATGGGGGAAAGAATGAAGAAGAACATGAGGGGATCAATGGCCAAGATTCAATCCCTCTTTGCTCTTGGAGGAATATCCCTTCCCCTGAATGCAATTCTCCCATCCAATGCCGATTTTTTCTTCTCCCTTCCCTCAACTCCTTACTCTTGCTCCCTTACTATTCTATTCATATACAAGACTGAACAAATAAGTAGAAACTAATGCACTAAACACACTTTTCGTAAAATCATTTTTTTAGATTCTCAAAGTTTTATTATTCCCTGCTTGCTGTTTTGATTTTCATATTCTTTAACTAGCTCTAATTACTTTTATTTTGATATATTAGGAAAAACGGTTTTCACCAGATAATGATTCTTCTAACTCTAATTCAACCCTTTTAGTTAAAATAAAAAAAAATTAATAAATTATGAGAGATCCTAAGTTAATCTATTTCAAAACTTGTTAATTGCATATTTTCATTATTGTATACCATCTAAAAAAGTTCACTCATGAGGAACCATTACATACTAAGGCTCAATGAATTCAATATTTTTTGTATTATTTTTACTAAAAGCTTCGACAATCCAACGAACATTACAGTCACAATGAAATGGATTCCCAAAGAGTGTTATATTTACATCATAGTTATATTGTAAATTATTCAATTTATCTTAATATTATATTAAAATTCTGTTAGAATTTTGTTCTTATTTCAGACAACAATATATCAAGTAGCCTCTTTTTCTAATGGCTATTATGGTGAATTTTTATCTCTGTCACCAATTTGTAAAAAAATTTGTTTTTGTAATTTTTTGGAAACAAATAATCACTTGTTGTAAATTAAATTTTAATCACGTTTTATGTGTTTGAATTTGCACAATGAATAAATAAACAATTCTTATAGATATTTTTAATGTCCAAGGACGATAGTTATTATGCATGTCATTTTGCGCACAATTTTCCTATTCTAATTTAATTTATGTGTCATAGTCTGTTTTTGTGTGAAGAATTATTAATTCTTGTATTCACTAATATTACCTTCTAATTCGATTTTCCCCTTTACCACGCTGGCAAAGGTTTGGATTTGAGTCGGTCATCTGTTAGTGACAAAGAAGTCACCTCTCACGGAATTGATAAAACAATGGGCACTTGTGTTCACAGAAAATTCCACAGGTTTCGTGTAAACAATTCCCTAACCGTTCCTTGACGCCTATTGTCAAAGTGAGAAAGAATAAATATTACTAGCTCACCAACATCTGTACAAACGTAGCCGTAGTGGTATCAAAAAATTTCACACACCTCCCTATTAGAGGACGATTCTCGACCATAAGCAGGGTAATAAACACGTCAATTCCTGAGAGTTTTATTTACATCCTATCATTACTTCCAAACACAATAAAACGATATCCAAAAACAATTCTAAACAGTCCTAAAAAACCTAAATAAGAATAATTAGGAAATTACGTAAATATCAGTTACATATTAGCTGATGTTTAAATAAATATTTGTAATTAAAATCAATTTAAGAACAAAATATTTCATATATCATATATAACAATATTATAAGCAAATAAAAACATTAATTTATATCATTAAATACATTTTAAAAATTTTTTCTCAAATATTGCAATATATTTTTATATTAAAAAATAATATAAAAGTTTATTTAATATAATTATAATTACAATAGATATTTCCCAAAGATAATAACAAATATATTTTCTTAGATTGGCAAACATTCATTTATTTTTAAACACAATAAAATATTAAAAAGTAAAAACAGGCTTTAAATAATGTAACTAGTTATTTTATCTTTATTTATTGTCATTATTATTATATTATTATTTTATTTATTATATTATTTATATTATTAAAGTTAAATTCAATTATTACCTTGTACAAGCGATGGAAATAACTTATGTTGAGAAACACCTTTTGTCTATCTCATTAAGGTCTAAACCTCTACCTGTTTTAATGTTATTTTTTAAATTTATATAATTAAAAGGGAAAATGAAAAAAAAGTTATTACCATTTTTCATATTATATGATATATATAATTATATATTAATATATAATATATTACAATAAATGTGATATACTATAAAATTTCACTTTATTTAAGAAACTTCTATCTTTAATTTTTCGCGCCTCTACAACACTACCTAG
This sequence comes from Trachelipus rathkii, assembly GCA_015478945.1. Classification (NCBI taxonomy): domain Eukaryota; kingdom Metazoa; phylum Arthropoda; class Malacostraca; order Isopoda; family Trachelipodidae; genus Trachelipus; species Trachelipus rathkii. The sequence goes on along the minus strand of JABUQX010106065.1, from coordinate 4,533 downwards.
AGCGCTATTTCTTTAGCTGTTATCTAAGTAGGTGATGGGCCCAAACGAATGACTTTTTTCCTATGATCCAACCCTTTTTAAAAGATCGTTTCCCTCTGTCCCCTCTGCTCATCCCTACTCATATCTCTACTAAACCCTAATGATTTCTCCTTCTTTCATAATACCGCGTACTATATCTCTTACCCTTATTAGGGTTAAGAGAATTATTGATAGGTGGATAGTCTTCTCTATCCCTTGTTAGGCTGAAGGAACGTAGTAGAAGTTCTAAGAAAATAGCGATTTATGGATGCTTTTAATAAAGAGGTTGGATATCGTGTAGAATGCAACAAAGTTTACATTCCTACGTATATTGGAGAGTATTCCCCCACTATGTTGCAATGGGAATTCTCGCATAATATTTAGGTGAATGAGGATTCCAACCCACAGTTAAGGAATTAATGAAATCACAGCCGGACTGGTATTTCAACATCTTTGCTCTCGAGTTTATGATCCCAGTAAGATAAGTGTGAATCGAGTACAAGATAATAAAAACGATATTTAAAGTTGAATTTGGTTTTTTGAATTGTACAATTTTAATATCAACAAAACTTAGTTTCTTTAATTTCAAATATTGTGAAATAATTTTTACAATATATATATTATATATATTTATATATATATTAATACATTAATAATATATATAAATAACATATATTAATTTATATATATATATATATATATATATATATATATATATATATATATATTATATATATATATATTAATATATATATATATAATATATAATATTATTAATATATATATATTATATATTATAATATTATAAATATATAAATTAAATAATTATAGTGATGTGGACATAAACATGACATGACATGAATTTTTAATATACTATATTATATATATAATATATATATATATATTATAATATATATATAATATATATATATATATATATAATATATATATATATATATATATATATATATATATATTATATATATATTATAATATTATATTAATATAATATATATATATAAATATATATATATATATATATGCGTATGCCCAGGGGGGCCAGGGTGGCACATGGCCCCCCCCTCCCCGAAATTTTCTAGACACTAAAAAATTTTTAAATATCATATCTTTGTTAATAAATATAATAAGTTAAATATATTTTAAAATCTTAAATTTTATTAATAATTCGTTCGCTATCTCAGGAGACAAATTTCATAAGGTCCTTTATGTTAAAAATAAACTTGTGTAAGCAATCAGAGAAATGCAAACAAAATTAAAATTTTTCAAAGCTGTAATTTTATTTTGAAAAGAATATCGGTTTCTGATGACAGCTAATATATATATTATATATATATATATTATATATAATATATAATAGATAAATATATTTGTATATTTATAAATATATATTGTGTTGTATAAAATTATATTATTTATATATATAATGGTATTGAAATTGCCTATAATTACCAAGACATTAAACATAGTATCCAATACAGACCCAACATTCCCTCCTCCAACCCACAAACATATTATTGTACATCCATTTTTAAACCATTTTTGGATGATTTAATAAATTATCTCAGCATTTAGGAGAGGGTTTTAAATCATAAGAAATTATTTCTTCTCTGCAATTTGTCAACCAACTAGAGTGTTAATGTGGCCTATGAGAAGATAAAAATTATGTAACAATTTTACAAGGAATTACCTGGAAAGCCTATTAGGAAAGATTTAGTAAAAGCAAATGGGATTTTTTTAAGTTGAAATGGCATCACAGCCCAGATCGTCCAAAACCAGCAATAGACGGACTAGTTCTTGTTCGCAGTTCACAATTTCCAAATATTACATCTTGTTGCAAATACTGCAATTTTACCCGTGTTCTTACTGCTTCAGTAGAAAGAATGTTTTCAACATTAAACACTTCTGAAAAGCATTGAGAAATACTATTGGAGATGAAGACTTACTGGACTTTTATTACTATTATAATATTAATTATAATATAATATATATTATAATATAATAATTATATAATAATACATATATAATATATTATATTATATATATAATATTATAATATATACTATTATTAATACTATAGAAGAAAACTATTTTGTATGGCCCCCCTCGAAAAAAAAATTCTGGAAATTGATACCCCCCCACTGATATAATAATATATATAATATATATATATTATTTAATATATATATATTATTATATAAATATATATATATATAATATATATATATATATATATATATTACTATATAATATAATTAAATATATTAGGGATGTGCCGTATATTCTGTAAGTATTTCGGTATTCGGCCTATTAGGCCAAAAATACCGAATATTCGGTATTCGGCTTTTTGCCTAACTATTCGGGCCGAATATTGAGCTTATAAACAAAAATTACGTCAACATAAGGGAAAGTTATTTCCAATTAAAATGATAATTATTAGAAACTTATTTTCCCCAAAAAAAATAAAAATATAGCCAAAATTTGTAAATATGACGAAAATCTTTGTCATTTGTCAGAATCCTATAAGGGCTATTGACATTTTTCAATATGACTATAAAAAAGAATCATTTATAGTGATACGGAATAATGGACCAAACATGGTTAGCTGGTATAAGTGAGAGTGGCTTGCTATCAATTCATGTCCTTATTCACATGTATTGCAACTATGCATTTCACGAATCAAATATTAGATGTTCAGAAGGTGTACTGTTAAGGATATTTTTATATTAACTTGCAGAAGCATATCCTCTCATTTTCACCATTCAGCAAACGGCAGCTGCAAAGCTAAAACTTTACAGATGAAGCTGAATGTCAAACAGCATTAAATTAATTCAAGACGTTTCTACACGCTGGACCAGAACTTATGTATGCTTAAAAGATTGTTTGAATAAAAAGTTCCCCTATCCATATACGCTGTCTGAATAGGCAATCAGAAAATGTTGATCATGGAAATTTCTAGAGTGGCAAAATATTATTCCATTACTCTGATCATTTAGACATCATCATCTAAACAAGCACTTAACGAAGTAACAGTCGCCACAAGTGATCCCTTCCATTTTAACAATAAATCTATTTATTAAATAAGGCAATTAAAAGCAAAAAGCTTCAGTGGAATAATATACACTTGTTGAAAGAGCTATAAGACAAACAGATTAGAAAAATTTTTTTTCTACAGTATTTCTATGTTGAATAAATCTTTTGTTGTGTTTTTTTTCATAGCTATTCTTAGATCTGCGAGTTCACGCTAATTTTCCAAACGTGAATCTCAGCTATGGAATCAGTAAAAAATATGGTCGTTGAGCCATGGAAAGAAGTGCATGAAAGTTTAGGGCTCCTGACTCTTCTGCTGACGCTGATTTACATAGTGTGGAAAGTGAAGCTGAAGGTTCCATTTCACTTCTTTACATGCTGATTTGTTTTAAAGAAATATGTGGGCATTCAAAAATTCGCATACAAGGAAAGTAGAAAGTGAGAGTGAAAAAAGAAAGTTCCATTCTTCTGACGATGTGATTATTTTACATAAAAGTAAAAGGTTACATACGGAATTACATCAAGAAATAAACAAATATATTTAAGCTTGCCTACTTGTTTGACCAGTGAGACAATGATATTCCTTCAACTGGTGGAAGAAACCACTGGAAATAGTTTTATGAATTTGAAAAAAAACTAGCTCAATTAAAAAAAAAAAAAATTAAAATAAAATATACCTTTCAGCTCCACTGTCATCAGTCGAAGTGAAAGTAAGTATTTAAACAGGTAGGAAATATTCCATTGAAGCACCAAAGTAAATAGTGTTATCCCCCCTGAAAATTGGATAGACTGCTTAATGTTCTGTCATTTTCACCTTAGAGCCTTATTCAAATGAAGTTTAGTTTATATCTTTAACTACGAAACTTTCCTAATTTTTCATTATATTTATTTTCTCTAATTATGTGAACTGGTTTTGCTATAGGTAGATAATAGTTATTTTACCGCGTTTTTGTTCTCATTACTTTTATATAACACTGGTTAACCATTGAAAATTCTTTGGACCGGGAGTTTCCACAGATTGGCATTATTTGTATGTGCTACTGATTCCCAAAGTTGTAAATCCTATAGATTTTGGGCATATCCAACCATCCATTTGTTGAGATATTGTGTGTAACACATTTGTTAAATTTAAAATTGATATTTTTAACTTTTTTTCAAAGGAGTCGTATAGATCTATCACAATTAATGGGGTTAAAATTATAATATAATATATAATATGATATAGATATATATAATATAAATTTAATGTAGACCAGATTGTCTTAAATAAATATATTAATTATATATATATATATATAATTACTTATGTGTGCTTAAAATGATTCATCATTATAATAAATCTAGATGAAATTAAATATATTTAATTCCCTTAATAAAAATATAATTTCTTTTTTTCTTTTTTTTTATTGTTAATTAATGAAATGAGGATAAAAACCTTTTTTTTTTTTATTATTACAACTCTGAGAT
>JABUQX010106064.1:27500-30000 GCA_015478945.1 Trachelipus rathkii | reverse complement strand
CAGAGAAAACTCTTGGTAAAAGATGGGTAGGAGGTACTAGGAAGAGACATACACCATGGTGGAACGAAGAAGTGAAAAAAGCAATTAAGAAAAAAACAGAGAAAATGAGGAAGTGGCTGAAAAGAAGAACAGCGGCAGCAAGGGAGGAATATGTACAGGCAAGGAATGAGGCAGAGAGAATAAAGAGGAGAGCAAAAAAGATGGAGACAGAGAGAATGGCCGGAGAAATAACGAGAGATGTGGGCGAAGGGAAGAAAAAGCTATTTAAGATGGCGAAGGCGTATAGAAAACCAAAAAGTGTAACTAGAATTATAAAAGATAGAAACGGAGAGATTCTTATGAGACCAGAAGAAAGAAATGATAGATGGACCGAATACTATGAAGATCTGCTAAATGTAGAATACAGAGAACAAGAGGAAGAAGCTGCAGATCAGACGAGGGAGGAGGAAGAGGAGGATGAAGGCGGAGAGATAACGGTGGAGGAATATGAAGAGGCAATAAAAAGGATGAAGAAGGGTAAAGCCCCAGGAGAGGATGGAGTGGCTGTGGAGTTGGTGTTGGAGGGAGGAGAGGAGCTGAAAAGGAGAATCATCAGTTTGATGAACAAGTGTTGGAGAGAGGGAAAGGTGCCGGAAAGGTGGGGCAAAGCAATAATAATACCGATATATAAAGGTAAAGGAGATGCTGGAAGCTGTAATAATTATAGGGGTATCTCACTGATGGACCATCTGACGAAAATATACGAAAGAATATTGGAGAGGAGGTTGAGAGAGAAAGTAGAGCCGAGACTCGGAGAAGAACAGTACGGGTATAGAAGGGAAAGAGGAACGACGGACCTCTTATTCACACTGAGAATGGTCTCGGAGAAGATGCTGGAATATGGCAAGAGATTCTTTGTAGCCTTCATCGACCTGCAAAAGGCATTTGATTCGGTGCCAAGGAAAAAGCTCTGGAGAGCTATGGAGAGGAATTATGGAGTGAAGGGTAGATTAAAGAAGGCGATAGAAAGTATGTATGACAAATGCAGCTGTAATGTTAGAACTGAGTGCGAGAACGATAAATGGTTTGAGGTGAAAACAGGAGTGAAGCAGGGGAGTGTTTTATCGCCACTGCTGTTTATATTATATATTTAGACGTGGTGATAAGGAAAGTGAAAGAGAGACTGGGAGAATTTGAAGGGGACATAGCATATGCGGACAATCTGGCATGTTGGAGCGAGAAGAGAGGAGGCGATTCGAGAGGTGGTGGAGTTGTTTGCAGAGGAGTTAGAGGAAGCAGGGATGAAGATGAACATACAGAAGACAGAGATATTAACAGTAACCGGAGGAAATGAGGAGGGAATGAGAATGATGGTGAGAGAGGAGGAGGTGAAGGCGGTAAATACCTGCAATTATCTCGGAGGATGTTTTAACAGAAGGGGAGGAAGTGGAGAAGAGATTACGCGAAGAATGGAAAAGTATGATTAGTTATGAAAAGCGGGTATACCCCATGATGAAAGCATTAAACATCTGGAATAGAGGTTAACAAAAAGTGATTTTTTAACAGCATACTGACTCCGACACTGCTGTACGGAGCGGAAACATGGACAACAACGAGAAGAGAGGAGAGTAGAATACAAGCGGCGAAGATGAGGATATTAAGAACTATGATTGGAAAGAGTAGGAGAGACAGAATAAGGAATGAAGTTATTAGAGAAGATATAGGGGTGAAGAAGATGACACTGAAGATGGATGTGGGGAGATTGAGATGGTGGGGACATCTGGAGAGGATGGAGCAGGAGAGAATGCCGAAAAGAAGATGGGAATGGACACCAGAGGCAGAAGAACAAGGGAAGACCGAAGGAGAGATGGCGGAATTTTCAGTGGGAGGACTCGTGGAAAGATGTCAGCTACAAATATGAGAACGCTGAAGAGAAGTACAGTGCAGGAGAGGGACGTCTGGAGAAAGATGCTTACGCGGCTGACAGGATGAAAGAATCCTTCCTTGGGAGGGAGGAAAAAAGAAAAAAAGAAGAAAGATATATATATATATATATATTATATATATATCATATATTATATATTATATTAATATATGTTATATATATATATATATATATATATATATATATATATATATATATATATATATCAAGGCCTTAGCCAGGGGGTTCAGGGGGTCTGAAACCCCCTTAAATTATTTGAACCATCAAAAAAAATTTGATGACTTGGGTCTCTTAAAATTTTAATTTATAAGAATATTAAAAATACTAATCAAAGCTATATATTTTTATATATGAGAAAAATCTATTTGTGGTCCGTGAAGGTTTTTTATGTTTAAGTGTCTGTTGAAAGAACAAAAGGAGAATATCTAGCGGAATCAATACTGCGAGAGTTGAAATAACCAGTGACTTTCTGATTAAACAACTACTATGATGGCGCAGCAGCAATGAGGAAAGTTTTAGAGGTGTTCAAATTGTCAAAATATAAAGTGGGATTGTTTGTATATTTGCTGTTCATAT
>JABUQX010106064.1:12500-20000 GCA_015478945.1 Trachelipus rathkii | reverse complement strand
TAGAATTTTGAGTAAAATTATTAATTTATGTATGGTGAGTTTTAAGATTTATAGATATAATTATTATATATCTCACCATTCAGTGATTATCATATATATATAGTGAGTAAAGATAAACATCAAGTTTCTACCTTTATCATGCTTAATATATATTAGCAGAGATCTGATTCTACTTTTATTTAATTATATTAATTATGATATTATATTACTCACCAGCAATTGCTATTAAATACTCTCATCACTTAGGAACACTAAGTTTGACTATGCGACAGGCCAGTATTTTACTACTATGCCAAGTTTACTTCATAGAGCCAGTGGTATACAGTAAAACATTTTAGTATCTTATATAACTTTATCCACCAAAATACTTAATAAGTATATATAAATCATCATTTAAGTATATCTAGTCGTTTTCTGTATTATATATAGTACGTGATATATATGTTATCAATCATTGCACTACAGCTTTTGGTATATGAGTGACGTGTTTTCATTCAATCACTATACTGGATATGTTATAGGAAATATATTATATATATATACATTAGAACTATTGTTATAATTCAATTACCCACTTCTTTACCTATTCTTTAACTGGGTTGATAGAGAGGCGTCTAGTTTTCGCGCTTATATACCTAGAAAAGAGTGATATAATGTATATTGCACGCTGCTCTAATATGTTCCTCGAAACTAGTATATAAAACCCATGCGCTTACCGCCCGCCTTATACATTTTTATGAGAACCGTAGCAGTCAGAAAAATCCACCTAGAGCTTCACGGGCGACCACAGAGTGCGGACCTCACGACGAATTAATAGACTTATGGTATCTCTCATGTCAAAAGTGTTTATTGCGTTCACTATAGATTGTCTGCACAAGCAGCAACCAGTCGACACCATACCCTCATCTACAAAACCTTCCGCCATTTCATACAACTCTATTTTATACTACATCAACTTATCTTGCTGTGCTAGCTTACTGACACAAACTACTGCACACCTACCTCCCCTCCAGTCATTCCTTATTATAACGTGACTCATACCTTATATGCTGTCTCACGGACTCTCCCAGCCAGTGCGATATCTCACTAGCACACTCCACCAAGAGCACAAGTTCATAATTAGATTTCCATCTACAACAATAACACCATAATATCCCACCTTTTCGTCTTCTAGCTCGTTTTATTACATCTTTCATTCTATTTTAAACCACCAACATCTCTCAATGCTCACTTGCCTTGAAATTACTAGCTTTATTTTACTCCTTTTGTTACAACCACACTTTCTACACCTTACGCTCTTTAATAGCGATTGCATTCCTTATTATCATTCTTCTCACAACCTAATACGCCCCTGAAGGTGGTCCATTCGAACACATTGCTTATCTGTGTAGAATGTATCTGTACACCGGAGACTATACTCTATTGATATACACTCGAAAAAAGTGCGCCCCATACATATAGCTATTTATACTACCATCACCTAATCTCAAGGGTTAACAACATAACCCTCCACGTATACGTACTCTATGCCTAAAGTCGACCACATCTCATCTATATATCAAATAACTCTATATTTTCATCTGCGAGAGATCCCCTTTACAGATGCGCAACAATACGGATTATTACTATTACCCCAAGCTATTACGAGTTCCAGTTCACTTTTACTACGTATGCGTCCATTTCTCTATAAACGTTTTTACAGCTGTCTACATCTGATTCCATTTTCGCTTAAAATTATTCGTCTGTTCTATGACATGTAAAAATATTCTTGTTATACCACAGATACTCTTCTCACAATAATTGACATCCGCGTCGCGACAACTACTCCAACGACAACTTGTCGACGAGCCCAAAGAGGGACCGTCCACTCACAACCTATACGCTGTAACTTTCGCTACTCTAGCGGTGTATAGCTTTCAAACCCTTCTTACGTTACGACAATCTCTAGAGAGAAGTAGATATTACCTGTATTCTCTCGCGTTAGCGCGAGATTCCTCTCAAACTCTCTTATTAGACTGTCTCATATGACGAAGAGAGCGGAAAACCCATCCACACTATAATAGAATAGCGTGCACACGCTTACCTACTCTCTTTATCCACTCAAGTCTTCACCATCATATCTAAACATACTTATCCCTCACTGCTCAACTCCACTTCAACACTTTAATATCTGTCTTAACCCGATAATGAGTAGATATAAAACACAAGGTAGAGTATATAATTAATCACAAGAGAATTTAATAACCTTGCAACCATGCCTCTAACATCAAGCATTAATATTAATATAGACAATAATCTAACTTTATCAATATAACATTTATTCTCTAACACACGCTATTCTAATATATCGTCTATAATTATATACTAATACATTACATTACTTTGTCCACATTCAGTAAGCCTAACTCTATCATAAAACCTAATGTATCTCTTAACACCTTGCACATATTAAGCTCCCTATTAATCCTATCATACGCCTGTTGCAAACCCATACAAGAACTGAAAGACAATTTTATTTCTTCTTAATCAAAGATTTGAGAAAAAGTTTATAATCTCAAGTAGCCAAAGATAGATAAGATAATCCACACATCCTCTTAACCACTTACTTAAAACGCCTACTTATACTTCACCTAAATTTAGTATTCCTACACACAGTTCTCACACTCGATATACGTCACTCTTATCGTTAACGCATAATAATACCAGTGACATATATATTCCTCACCTACAACATTCAAAAAAAACTTAATACGTCCATATATATTCCTTATACAGTTACCCTTATATCCTCACTTATACGTTTAACATAAAGGTGCTATTAATACTTAGCTCTTCGTTACCAATCTACCTTTACTCGATAGCCTTAATACCCTCCTATATAAAACTTTTTGTTAATACATAACTTTCTCACAAATCCATCTACTATCACTATATCTCGCCTACATCGTTCTTATTGAATCATTCATCAGTATTTCATCTATAGTTAATACCTTATTTTAAGATTCTTTTATCGATAAGTCGTAATAGCCCTCCCTGACCCATCACTAAATACCGAATTATCAAATTTAACAAGACATTAAACAACTCAGTCAAATATATTATTTTACAAAATAATCACACTCACTCCAATAAAGACTCCTCCTACACCCACTAAATCAATATAGAACTATCAATCAATTTCATGCAAAAAATCACACATTCCAATTAATAGCGTATCACACTCTACAAGAATAGCCATCACACTTCTTCACCATATATCACAACACACCAATAAATGAAATCACGCCCACGAAATACTCCTTGAATGAGTTATCTGAAGCCACTACTACTTCAAACCTCCACCCACATTTAGACAACACTCAAATAATTCGACTCTGTCTTCAGATAAAAAAACAATATATGATGCCATGAAACAAAAAGAAAATTACTACACAACATTCAAAAAACTATTATCACACACTCTCTTAAATCCAAGCTTTGAGTTACCTAATAAAGCAAACGCACGAGAAACGTATAAGACACCCTCTAATATTTTTAATGTACATTCCTTCCTAATACACTCAATTGAAGACAACCACTGCAGGCTTATAAACATCTTCAATCTCTACATGTTCGCCACGCCACCTCCCAAAATCTTCCCCCAAACCAAGCCTCACACCCCCACTAACAATTTTAATCCACAACCCAAATCTCGATGTTCCTCGCGTATGCACGTATTTTAATGCTGCTCGTTGAAGCGCCTTTCGGATGGCCACCGAACACGACTCTTATCTGTCCTTGTATTAAAGACTAAGTCAACCGTTGTTTTACGACTGTAATCCACTTCTAGAAAAAGTGGGAGGCAACCATATGCGCCTAACGAATTATGATACAATATATCAACACAGACATAGTCCCTTTCATATATCAGTGTCCAAAAACACTCCCACTACACCAGCACGAATGAACCTCCCCTCCCCGTCACATCCACACAAATTCGCGCACGCGTAAACATTCTCCGTCATCAGACACAGTAAGTATATAACGATTCTCCGGGTGTCACGCGTGTAACAGTCACTTTCAACATATTTTAAACGCAAACTCACCACAGAAATCACCTCAAATCAACCACTAAAATAACAAAGCATTAAGCTTTCTACCAATCACTCACAAAGAAAAAATGATCTACTATGTACAGGTCCGACTCGGGAACCAATCCATTGCTTTTAACGGAAACATTAAACCTTATTAGTACATATAACAATTATTACATCTTATAAATGCACTACTATGCTTTCCAATTTTCTTCAAAAACATTCTAATTTCAAACAACAACAAAGTCAATGTAGGCGCGCGCCACAAATATTTCTAACTTTATATTAAAATTATTAATAATATACTTATTTATTTTCTAGTATCTTAAAACTACACTAATGACTAAAAAAAAGCTAAACTGGCCTGCCGCAGTATACGTAACTATATCCGAAAACCCACATACCAATACAAATCTCAATCATTTTATCAAAATTGTTACTATACAAAATTCCTCAAAACTATTAGAACAACTCAGTTCCCACCTCATTCGTACACATGTCTCCGTAAAGAACTCACACGAACAGATGCAAAGTCTCTATTCAAATCTGCAAACCTTGATATATCCAAAGCGGTCCAACAGTAATAAAATTTATATCATCACAATAGTTTTATTTTATTCCTCCAGAATAATATAAAGAACACACTATAATCTGTTCAGAAAAAAGCACACACACTCAGAATGATACAGCCCCAACCCATTAAACAAAGAAACTATGTGAACAACATCTCGAAAAAATACTACTCATAATAATAATAATAATAATAATAATATACTCAATAATAATAAAAATATATATCATAATAATAATACATCCACACAATATTAATTAATAATCTAAAAATAATAATACCAAAGTAAAATAAATACAATAAATAATAATAATAAAATAATAATATTAATAATAAATAATAAAACACTTAAATAATAAACATGCACTAATACCATTAGAGTCTACTATAATTATAGACACCTCATAATCATCGCAAGCACTACAAATAAGTTTTCTGGAATAGCTTACAACAAAACATCTCTGCGCACAGACAATTAGAGGAAAAATTAGAGCAATTCAACTCTCTAGCTACTACCTACTGCACAAACTGTACTACATATCATGAAATACGTACTTAACTAACAAACATCTAGCCGAGCGAACTAACACTATACTACTACTACTACTAATAATCCCAAATAATAATAATAATAATAATTAATAATTCAACTCAAATCAATCAAATAAATCTAAAACCATACATTTCCTTACACATTTTGAAATCCCTTACTCTATATATATACCCACTATATAATAAATAACTACACCTCCCTTTATCACACACAAAATCAACAATATCAGACAGTATCTTATAAGAAACTAAACTAACAAATTAATATAACACTAATCATCTCCACCGTAAACATACAACACAATACCCACTATATAGAATATATAGTAGTAGTATAACAACAAAAAAAACATACTACTAATATGAAAATTCAATAATTAGTAACTACATAATACCTTACTTTACTCTCACCTTATTATTGTGCGAGCATACAGTAGTGCTATTGTGTTGTGTGAAGTGTCGTATGTAAGACTCATTGAAAATATGCTCGCGCTTGCGTAGAAAATTTTGCAACGTAGTAGCTAGAGAGCTGTTGTAGTTGTGTGGCCTCTAGTGACTGTGTTGTCCAATATGCGACCACACGCCTGACCAACAACAGTTAACAGCGCTTTTTTAAAAATCAGAGAGGACACACAGCACAGTGTCCGCTAACCATAATTCTATTCAGAATATACATGAATTAACAAATCACAAAATATTATCGATTGGCAAAAATATGAAAATGCAAAGAGCTTTTAACATATTGCGCAGACCACGAAGTAAACAAAATGTTATGAGCGAAGAATATTACTATAGAAATCACACACACGACACATATAAATCGTAAAGCATTCACTCAATATATTCTCTTCCTCCTTCTTTTATTTTCTGTCCTCTATACTCTCTAGCACTATTCTCAATTTTTCACAAAGTATATACAGAAATAGATAACATTAATTAAATATATACACATCACACACACCTCTCACAATTTCTAAATCCTCTCCAGACTTAACCAAATCAACGCATATCAAAAATATTAGAGAGATAATTCAATAACCGAGAACTCAATAAAAAAAATATATCCAAATAATACTAAACTACTATCTACACAAAAATCTTTCTCATAAGTTACAATACACCAACACAAACCCAATCCCAAGTTACACCACTCAATAATTAATATAACAAGAAAATAACACAACTGTTACATATAGCGATGCTATCAAAAACAAGCACTAATCATTTTACATATAGTGCTCCGATAACATCTTAACCTTATCCATCATCGACAAGAACTTCCACAACACTATTAGTGCTTTCAGTGCACTATAGCATTATTTTCTATCGACATAAATCAAGTTGCACCTCTCGAAACACTCTCTAACCGACAATATTCCTTAATATCCACAAATAAAGTCCTCCTACACAGTGCGCTACCCTAGAAAACTCTATATATCACATACAAAAAAAAGTGGACTTGTCCAATATTTATCACGTGTGCTAAGCCGGTGTTGTGCGAGAGAGAGAGTCGTGTATAGCAGGAAGAACTGAACCGTGGCCGGAGTGTTAACATAAACTTCTACAAAACACACGATCATTCCCTAACAGAGTCATTTTCGTCTTCTTCCATTGTGCATATTCAACGTTTTCACACTTATCCAGATCTGAGCATCTATATATCCTCCCACAACTCTCGCATCACGAATTCCACACAAAACGTTGATTACCTTGATATTTCTATGACTATCTTATTTTACATGAATCTTAATTTTCTCCGAACATCCAGCACTGCCACAAACAATACAATGCACACACAATATTAATAAAAGAATAACTCAGATTAAGAATAAATTACTTACTATTACTCAATGAGTAAATGGTTAAGTGCGTATCCTAACCCCGAGAACAATAGACACAACAGTCCACACACATCTCTTTAATCTTTCCTGAAATTCTATCCATTTTATAACGCATGACTCATCACGGATCCATACAATCCATTCCCTTTCCATTACGCCTATTATTCCACACCACTTACAAACAACAAACACTACTCCATCGTCACTCGTAAACTCAACACCACAAAACTATAACTAAGAGAACAATGACCTCTCTGTACGAGGTATGCAAAGACAAGTTTTTTCACGCCCCCACATCGAGTAATTATATATATATATATTACTAAAATAAATTTTTTAAACCCAACGAAAATTAAACACCCTCCGAACCCTCTATTCCCAACAATCAAACTCTAGCGATATGACGTAAATAACACACTCCACTATACTCACACCAATAAACATAACTTCTTATATTTATATA
>JABUQX010106064.1:0-7500 GCA_015478945.1 Trachelipus rathkii | reverse complement strand
AGTCTAAAATGGATTTTTGAATAAATCCAAATGTAAATCCATTTGGAATCCGGATGGATTTTAGGAATGGATTTTTAGGAATGGATTTAGGAATGAGAATTCCCAGACTTGGAGTTATGATTCAGAGACTGATTTCAACATCATGGCGCCAATTTTATGATCCAAAGCTTAAAGAAATGGTGACTCAGGTCATAAAAAAGATATTAAAAGAAAAGTTAGTTAAACAAAAAATGTTGAAATGTAACCGAAGCTTGAGAAATGGATTATGAAGCAAGAATTTGTTTTTTGAATTATGAGTTTTAACTATCAATAAACTTAGTTTCTTGATTTCAATATTGGGAAATATTTTTACAATAAGGACTCTGCCTCAGAAAATTAAAATTCATAAGGATTTTAATTCTAATAGTACTATAAACATACAATTCAAAATAAATTCAGAAAGGGTATTAGTCATGTAGAAAGGATATTAGTCCAAGTTAGCAATATTAGAATATAATTCCACTTCTTGAGAAGTAGATTGCCTATATGGAATAGGTGGTGGCATCGGAGGTTTGGGTATTAATGATTGCCTAAAATTTTATGGGAGTTGCTACCAAAGGGTTCAATTTCAATTTGATTTTGTGGGGAATTTTGAACTGGGGTTACCTCTAATGGAAGGGTTGAAATGGGTATGTTATTCAATGGAATATTTTGAGGTTCTTGATTTAATTCTTTCAGACATTTTCTACACAATGCTTTTCTATAAGACCAAGTCAAATAAATAATCACTATGATGAAAATGAATAAAATAATACTAGATGTTCCTCCACCGATATATGGGATTAATTTAACTTGAGAAAGATAAGGAGTTAATGGGTGGATGGTATTATTAATACTGTCTAGTCTCTTATTCCACTGTACTTCTTTCATTATTTGAAATTTTGGGAACAATGCTGAAGAGATGTTTGGCAAAGCAACATGAGTTAAAAAATTAAACAAAACTTTATCGGATTGAGCAATTAATGAAGTTAATGAAATATTTTTCTCTAAATGAATGGGATTTTTAAATTGATAATTAGCAGAGGTAAAAGTACAACCGTGAGGAATATTAAAAATAAAATTATTTATATGCTGTACGGAATGGGGTCTTTCGCAGGATATGGAAGCTCTGATTTTTTCTGCAAAAGATATAATAGTGAAATGTCCTAGGGTTACTGTGAAGGGTTCTTTTGATTTAAAGATAGTTATAGGACATGACGAGAAATTAGTAGTATAGTTAAGCAAAAGCGATAGCAAGCATGTTTTGTCATCAATAGATGTAAAAGGTTGTGATTGAGGGCAAACCGCTGTTTTCCCTATGTTACGACAATAATCGTGGACCGAATTTCGCAAATAAGTATATTTCCGTGTATTATACATTATTCGAACGGACGTTTCATTAAATGGAATGAATGTTGGGAATGGAATTAACTTATATGAAATAAATTTTTCATTTGAAATGAATGGAATTAGTGTAATTAATTCAAATGGATTAGTGGTTGATTTTATAGTCCATGAGTATGTCAAAAATGAATGGTATGTTGTCGCTTCTAATGGTATGATAGGATGTAATTTTGTGGTTTGTGTCATTTCTAGTATATATGGTAACAAAAAGATGGGTGAATAAAGTTGATCATTAGTTATCTTGTTTTTAGCTAATTGTAATGAAGTGATAACTAATTGATGTATCATTGTAATACTGTTAACTGAATGTTCAACTAATGTAAGTAATGATTTGATACTACCTAGTTGATTAAGTATGTTGTGGGTTGCAAGTGATCTGTTTTGAAATTCAATTAATTTTTGTAAGTTAATTTGAAATTCTGATAATGTACGGGTATTTGACTTTAATTGTTCTTTCAATTCATTAACTAATAAATTTGAAGTACTCGCAAAGTTACCTAATATATTTATCTTTTTTCTTAAAAATTTAATTTGTTTATCAGTCGCGGTACCAAATAAAATATTAAGTATATCTCCTCCCAATTCGAAAGCAGCTCTTTTGTATCTTGTTTGGGAGTGAATCCATGGTAAGCTTTTAATTTCAGCTAATTTAAGGGATATTACTTTAGTTCTAATTTTAATGAGTTGAAATTCCCATTTATGCGCTCTTTGGTTGATGGAAATATTAATAAAATTATCATTAAACGTAGGCAAAAATTTATCTTTTAAAGTATCTACCATTTTAGTGGTTCTATAAATAGTGGTTTTAATTTCTGATGGGCATTCTAAAGATACAATCAAGTCAAGATATCCTTCAATAAAATTTACTTCACCGGAGTGATACAAAATGATACCTGGCAGTACTCTTGTCTCTTCGTTAATGTTAGTGGAGATGGATAAGACTGCAGGTAAAAGAAGTAATGCAAATGCTGGATGTAACATTCTCATTTTAGTCTGAAATGATTATTACTTCGATTTAATAAATGAGGTCGCCGTTTTATTAAAGTAAAATTAAAATAATTAATTAAATGTATTAAATTCTTTTTAAAGTTACCTATGATTATACTAGAATTACGTTAATTTTAAAATTTAAAATATTTAAAAAAGAGTGTTAAGTTTCTGATAATAAATTTAATTAATGAAATCAAATAATTAAAATAAAATGAACTTCATAAAATGAAATCAAGTTTATTGGATCTTGGATAATAAAACTAAAGATAAGTAATCTTCAACATTCTGATTATCATGGAATTAAAAATTAAAATTAAAAAGCTTTTTTAAGTAAAACTAAAAATTTGTAGCATTCTGGATTATCATGTTATTAAAAATTAAAAGTTAAAAAAAATATATATAGCATGAGGTTAATTAATATTAATAAAAAGCTGATCAGGCTAAATTAATATTAAGTCAAAGCTAATTATAGCATAAGGCTAATTCTTGATTAAAATCAAAATTAAAAATAAAAGCAAGCTAATTATATTAGCTTAAGGCTAATTAATATTAAGAAAAGCTGATTATTAGCATAAGGGCTAATACTTAATGTTAAAATTAATTAAAAAGATCTTAATATTAAATAAACAATCTAATTATATTTTTATTATTCTAATAAAAAAAAAAAAAATTTTCGATTTTTATTTTTGTTTTTCTTTTTAAAATAAAAAATAATAATAAAAAACATGTTACTAATAAAAAATAAAAGTATATAAACGTTTCTTAAAATGAATTTTTTTCTATTTTTTTATGAGTTTTTTTAGTTTCAAAAGAAAAGACTGACCCCTGGGGGCAAAAAAAAAAATTCTCGAATTCGTAAACGGAATGATAAAATATTATATACTTATACTAAATATGATGAATAGAAAAAGTGTAACCAATGCAAAGAGTGGTTCCACGCCACACAACATTGTGCTAATATGAACAAAAATCAATATAAAATATTAAAAGAAATGAGTATTTACAATTCTAAGAGATTTTAACTCTTAGGAGGCAAATAGTAAAGTCTATTTCCTCTTCTAGTCATCTCTAATGGCAAAACAACTGGAGGTCTCTGTAATTCTGTTTCAGATGACTCTTGTGTTGCTTCTTCCGTTCTTGGTGGTAGAGATTGAAGAGATTCATGCTCTCTTTGTCTTGTTTGACTTCTTGTAACTCTCGGTTCCACATCCCTCGGACCTCTGAATTGCTGGTGAGGTCTATACGACGGATCTTCTTTTCTATCATCTCTTGTGCCTTCAGATGTTGATAAATCCATAATTTCTTCTGGAGGTGTTACCACATCATCTTTGGGAAGTGCTTCAGCGGAACTTGGCACATTATCCCCTACAGTTCCATCTGCAAGTGGTGTTACCAAAGTATCCTCTTGTACTTCTGTAATGACAGGCTGTTCCTCATGTTCAGAACTATCCGAAATATATGAATCCTCTTGTCTGATTGGTGATAGAGACGGTCTATATCCTCTTACTTGAGTTCTTGTTTGTGGAGTAGAATTCATCAATCTACTTCCTTGAGGAGTATCAGGTATTCTCTGGTTACAAGAAGTTTGTGTTTCTTCTACAGGATTCTGTTGTTCTTGTGGTGAATCCTCTGGTAGAACATTATGTTCATCATAAAAATTAGGGGGAATCCACGAAGAAGTGGTTGGAGATTCTTGATCATCTACCTGTCGATCTACTTCTTCAGGTTCCATACTTGTTGTAATTTTCGGGGAATCCAATGTTTCTTGAATTGCATCTGGATTCCAAATTTCATCATTATCAAATGAAAAATGAGATTCTGTAATCTTTTCTACTGGAATTATCTTTACATTATCCCGGTGAACCGGAAATAATTTCGTTGAATTTAAACACGAAAGCATAAGCTTATTTGGCTCTTTTATTTGATTCACAATAAAAGGTCCTTCAAATCTTTTGTTCAATTTAGAACTTTGTTCTGGTTTCTTTACAGCATTCACAAAAACATAATCGCCCACTTTTAATTCTCTTTGTGTGGCATGTTTGTGTTGCTGTTCCATAGCTTTAATTGTTTCTTTTTCTAGATTTTCTCTAGCTAAATCTCTTATTGCTTCCATTCTTTCCACTACGACATCTACCTCATCTGAAATGAATTTTCTATTTTCCGATTTATTTGTAAATGGAGAGACATAATCAGGCATCTCGTAGGGAAGTCTCTTTATATATCCATGCAGGACAAAATGTGGAGAAGATCCAATTGATCTATTATACGATGTATTAATTGCTATTTGAGCAAAAGATAAGTATTTTGACCAATCTCTGTGATTGTCTTTTACAAAATGACGGAGGAAATTTTCAATATCTGCATTCAATCTTTCAACTACACCATTTTGACTTGGTTTGTAGGGCAGAATATTAACCTTTTTTATCCTCCAAGCTTTACATAGCTCTTTGAAGGCAGCTGACGTGAATTCTGGGGCATTATCTGAAGCTAAAATTTCTGGGCTCGAATGCCGACATATCACTCTTTCTTGTAAAGCTTGAGCAAATTCTTGACTTGTTCTTGATTTACAGGCAACTAACTCGCAGTATCGAGTTAAAACATCTCTGAAGACGAGAATGTGTTTGGCTCCTGAAATTGAACATGTGGGAAGTTTTCCTATACTATCCACATGTACTCTGGAAAACGGAGTATAAGGAAGAGGCCATCTGTTTATTTCAGCTTTTGGAGGCCTAGGACCTTTAACCTTAGCACATGACACGCACTGGGAACAGTACTCCTTTACTAACTTACTTAGATGAGGAAAAACGTATCTTTCTCTAACTCGTTTTTCAGTCCTCTGCTGTCCTCCATGCCCACTTCCAAGTGAAGAATGGCAATGATCAATTACTGAGTAGATCATGCTATCTGGGACCTGTATTACATAAGGTTCCTTTCTGGTTGCATAATACAACACTTTCTTATGAAAAATATGTGGATAAGTTTTAGGGTTTTCCTTAGCCCACTTAACTAATTCTTTCAATCTAGGGCAATTCTCTTGTTCCCTATTAAAAGTT
The DNA here is from genome assembly GCA_015478945.1 of Trachelipus rathkii. Lineage (NCBI taxonomy): Eukaryota > Metazoa > Arthropoda > Malacostraca > Isopoda > Trachelipodidae > Trachelipus > Trachelipus rathkii. The sequence continues at coordinate 2,035 of JABUQX010106064.1, read as the reverse complement.
TCTTTTGTTAAAATAAAATCTTTTCTTGGTAGCATCGGTTTCTTTTCTCCTTTAAAGAAATAAACGTTTGGAGCTTTTGCTGGGTGCCTACTCAAATAATCAGGCGGTATGTTAGTTTTTCCTGTCTTATACTTTATAGTTGGCGAAAAACTATTAACAAATAAATTCCAGCGGGCCAACCTCCCAGTCTGCTGCTTATTACGGAAGATAAAGCAGAGAGGTTGGTTATCAGTTAATATGGTGATGGGATAACCAAACACCGTATTTTTAAACTTCTGTAGTGAGAAGACAACAGCCAAACATTCCTTTTCTATAATATCATAGTTTAGTTCACTGCCTCTTAACACTCTTGAAACGAACGATAATGGCTTTTCTTTGCCATCGTCCGACATTTGGTAAAGAACTCCTCCTATTCCGTAGTCACAGGCGTCTGTACCTATAAAAAATGGCTTGGAATAGTCTGGAAAAGTTAACTGAGGTTGAACCACCAATTTCTCTTTTAAGAGCTCAAATGCTTTTTGGTGTTCTTCCTTCCATTCAAACTTAACATTCTTTTTTATTAAGTTATATAATGGTTTCGCAATTAGTGCAAAGTCACTAATTAAAAAGCGAAAATACGAGAAAAATCCTAATAAAGATTGTGTTTCCTTAACACTTGCTGGAGGGACGAAACTCTTCATTGATTCTATCTTCGCTGGATCTGGTGAAATTCCGTCTCTTCCTATTTTAAATCCTAAATACAATACTGAAGTTTGTAGAAAATGACATTTGGTCAATTTAACTCTCAATTTGTTTTCTCTAAACGCAGTAAAAACTTTCTTTAAGTTTTCAAAATGTTCTGCCTTATTTTTACCCATGATTAAGACATCATCTAAATACACTTGGGCAATAGGTCCTAATAAATGGTTCAACGCGACTTGCATTGTCCTAGCATAGGTACTTGGGGCATTGCGGTGCCCAAATAATAATCTGGTTGGGCAGAATAATCCTTTCCTTGTACGGAAAGCCATTAATTTCTGTGTTTCCTCCTCGACTTCGAGGGAATGGTAAGCGTCGATTAAATCACAACTAGTAAAAATCGTACTACCTCCTAGGGACGAAAATATCTCGTCTATTGAGGGCAATGGGTACACATCTGGGACGCTGAAAGAGTTTAAATACCGATAGTCTATGAGACTCTTGGTTTATTAGAGTTCTTTTTGGCCACCACCAGTAGAGGTGAACTATGTGGCGAATAGCAAGCTTTAATATATCCTTTCTTTAAAGCTGCGTCGGTGAAATTATCGATGTCTTCCAAATAGCGATGTGGGAGACGATACTGTTTCCTAAAAATGATCTTTGGAGCATCTGGAGTAAGTTCTATTTCAAACTTCTGTATAGGACACACAGGAACTGCATCATCATCTAGAGCAATAACGTCCTTGTATTCCATTAACAAATCTAAAAGTTCTTCTAAATGCTCAGGTTTCTGTAAAATAGAAACATCTGCTTCTTCTTTACTTAAATTATCTGTTATAATCTCTCTGTATGCATTTTTCAACTGTTTATCTGATAAATTTTCTGAGCAGGTTACTATACAAGTAGATCCTATCTGCTTATTCTCTGTAGCAATAGCAGTTTTATTAAAATATTCTTCTTTATTAACTTTTAAAATCGGATGACATTTCCCTATGTTTTTATTTCTTTTTAAATAAAAAGGTTTGTCACTTAGATTAATATAACTCAAAATAACTTCATTGTTTCTAACTGGGCATAACAGCATGTTTTGCAAAAATATAGATGGCCCTAAGGAAAGAAGCACGGGGTTTATTAAACACTTTTCTTTTCCAGTTTTCAGAAATCTTTTCTTTACTTCAGGTCTGACTTTTCCAAATAACCATAAGATTGAGGCACGGTGCCATTGTGTTCTTCTATATTAATAGCCAATTGAACTTCTATTTCTTCGTCTGCTATATATTAAAGGTCCTTCCTCTTACTGGTAGGAAGTTGTGAACTTTATTTTTCTCTTGTATATAATTAGAAAGACAAACAGAAA
>JABUQX010106063.1:0-13667 GCA_015478945.1 Trachelipus rathkii | reverse complement strand
TACTAATACTTCAATAAACATCAAAGATGCACAGTATACTTTAGTTAGAATCTGATTATATAATTCCCAAGTTGACATTATTTATTGTGGTTTAGACCTATCTAAGAAGAGGTTAACATAACAAGATAAACAAGTACTCATGCAGTGTTAGAAGCATCTATCACATCCTCATTCAATAAATCTGGGAAATTGATACAAGCTTGCACTATTAATTCTGATATAGTCTCAAATTAGATTAACATGATTTAAGAAAATCCAGTATTTACTAATACACCACCAGAGTGGGGCTATTTTATACACTTCAGAAGTAACTGACCAGTCTGTAGAAGTTAACCCTATTAGTCCTGAATTACTCCCCAAAAGCAGTGAACAATTAACGGATCACTAAATTTCACACAGTCAGAAAAGTCTAATGTGTTGATATTAGATGTTGCAAAAGTCCTTAAAAGTTGATACTAATAATAAGAATTAAATTCAAATTAAAGGTATACATAGAAGATACACATGAAAATATTAAAGGTAATCAATTATTAAGCCATGAACGCATGAATATTAAACTATGGATGAGCACTTTAATAACTCTGCCAACAAACTGGAGGCTGAGCCTATTTTTGACATAATAGGTTGTCCGACTTCAACATTCAAACCTGTTGATTCAGTAGGTGAGAAAAGCAAATCTGACAGTTCAGATTCAAATTCACAGCCAGGTTTTAGCGGCAATGATGGGAAGAGTAATAAAAATTTATTTAATGAGACTAACTCAAATCAAAGAAAACAGGAACATAGCCCTATAATATTTATTGCAAATAATTTTATAATAATTACTCCCTAGTTTGCAGTTATTTTAAGTTTCTTTCGCGCGCGGAAAGGTCAACACTCGAAGCACTAGTGGGAACTGATAGAAGAAAATATTTCCTACTTGTCTCCTGCTCAATCCTGTTTATTTATTGCTGTTGCCTAATTACTTAATTACTATAAAATCTTTTGATAGAATGCTTCCATTAAAAAATGTAACTTGCCTATACCTATCTATCATGTTTTTATTTTCTCAGATTTTTGTATACCTGATCGAAGTTGTGAACAATATATTATTGCAAATGAAAAGTAACACTACATTAATTCTAACATATTTTTATGCCTTATTTCCCCGCAAGGTAGCTTAGATTTTCTAAGTACTTTTCGTAATTCTACTCATAATGAGCTGCAAAAAATGAATCTCATCCTTCTAGCCTTGTTTCATGAGAAGGAAAAATAGATGTGATTACTGGCCAAACAAAGATTTTGCGGCAAAACATTTGAAGTGCATTTTAGAGAGAAATAAGATGCCCTGATTCCGATTATGACCTCCGTTTTCCTAGATTGGCGCTAGTTTTTGAGATAAAGGTTAAAATACAATACATTAATAAACAACAATTAATTCGTTGAGCGTTAATTCCAATTAAAAAACAGAAAGATATATATCAAATTGTTAATGAAGTAAATAAATATAAATGCCAATAGGTCAAAAACATTCAATTCAGTACAATGAATCACAATTAATGGATTACAAATCGCTGTCTATATGATTGTCTTCTGTGTGCAGAATGTGGGACAATTCACGTTGAAGAGCTTCAACAATAGTCTGCCGTGCATTGTGATTATCCCATCTTCCTTTGGTATCTTTCTTTCCACTCCTTGATAATCTTGATGGAAACCTCTCCCCTTGCTCCTCACTTAATAACATCCTAGATTATCCGGAACCGATCTAAGTTGGACATGTAGAAGTGAACTTTTTATTGCTCATATTAGCATTCAGAATTTTTGAAGTCGGTGAAAGCAATTTTTCTGACGAGTTCTACAATAGTTGGCAGATTTTTGATGGTTTGCCCAAAAGGTCGCTCTGAACAACCAAGGAACAAACTTTTCCAGGCAGAGCTTCAATATCAGTCATGGAATTTATGAAATTGTCATCCTTGATGTGATTTGGCGAATTTGGCGGGCCGGCTAAAGATTCCAGCTTTTTGAGTTTCTGCCATAACCTTAACCCTGGAAAAAATCTGCAAAAATATATTTGAACATTCACGCATCGTTTGTTCATAGGGCGCCTAAACAAATTGCATTCATCAGTTCCTAGTTTTGATGTGAAAAGCTATAAGTGGTGGGAAAATATTTTCCCTAGCTCAACAAGTGGTTCGTTAATGATATTTGATTTATCTACAGTCATATTTTCCATAGCAGGCCATACAACTTTTTCCCAGTGGGCTTCTTTAGCCCTACTATCCCAACAAAGCATTATGAAACAAAGGGTACTGTTAGTATATCCGCTTTGCTTTGCTGCCCAAGTAAGGATGTTGACCATCTTCAAATCACGCATATAGGACCACTGTGTATCATTATAATCTAAGCTTCTGCCAAGATCATTCTCTATATTTTCAGATTCCCTTTCAGTTTTGTTGAGTTGACCTCATGCGAATCGATCCAATAACTATGGCCATTGTCAATAAAAACACACTTCAAGATCTCGGGTTGAACGACGCTATCCAAAACAATCGCCAATCTTCTGGTCGGAAATTAGGTAACCCCATTTGGAGTGAGGAGTCCAGGGATGTTCGTACAGTATACTTCTCTTCTTCAATTTGAAATATGGAAGAAGTACTTACCTCTCCTTGTCCGAAAAAAGTTTATTTTACATCGGCCATTGGACAGTCTCTTTTTCACTTAGTCTATGATGCTAAAGCTCAAGAATCTGGCTTGGAGAGACTTAACTCTCTCGTACTAACATCATTGATCTCTTCGCTGGGAGAACTTTGCTAGTGTCAGAAGTGCTTATCTTCATATTCTCACTACCCACTATGCTGCAGTGTGGCACACCAAATCTGGATTATCTTCTCATCAGACAATGCAGTAGGTCTGGGAGTGTAGTGAACACTGGAATGGGGACATCGTGGGAGTGTGGTACAGGTCGCCTTGTGATATCCAAATTCCGCGTACTCATTTACGTTCTGTAACCCGATTTGTACCTTTCACATGTAACCAAACAAAAATAGACAGTCACTGTTGGTAATTCTTTGGCCCACGCAGCATACCATTAGACACACCCAAACTTTCAAACCTTGATTCTTCGTCCATTCTTTTCACATGACGTGTAGATTTCGACACACGTTTACAGACCATATGGGGCCCAAAACTTATCTTGGTCTCCGAGTTTTATGATTCCAAAGTATGCCAGATATGCTTGCTTCACAAATTTAGTAATATTTCTTCTTTGTTCTCCTGGCAATATTCACCACAGATGTAGCAGAATACATTGGTTATTCAAGCAGGCTCTTCGTGAAGTACGCATAGTGTTCTGAAAAATAGAAAAAAATAAAAGTATATATAAAGGTAAAGGCCCCTTAAAAAGAAATAAAAACGATATTACTGTAAAATATGCATTAAAAAAGATATTTGTATAAGAGTATATCTGGAACACCCTGTATCTCAAGAACTAGAGCCAATCTTGGAAAACTAATGTCATTTCTGAAATCAGCACACCCCATATACTATAATTCGATAAAATATCCTTAGGCAGCAAAAAAAAATTTTTTTTGTTGGCCAGTGTTATATTAATAAGACATGTTAAAGAGTGAAAGAAGATGGGTTTAATTTTTTTCAGAGGTCCTTGATTGCTTAAGATTACAAAAATAAAAAAAACATATATGCAATAGGCTATTCAAACGTAACAATACTTTTTTACCTATTAATTGGACTTTTCCTTTTGAATGCTATCCTTCAACTGTTCATAGATTGTGGACAGAAGAACTTTTATTAGTTAATTGCTATTTTAAAGAAAAATTTGTGTGTGCTAAAACTGATTTATCATAAACTTGTTAATCGCTTCTGATAACAAGGTATGGATGAAAAACAATTAATTATGTTCAAGTTCTAAGAAACATAGGAAAAAGGAAAATCTCACAAAGATGAACCTTTTAAGCAAAAATGAGCTACTAAAATTCTGAAGAAGATGAATTGAGTTTGTAAGACAGTCGATATAGACTTTCAAGAAGCAAATGAAGAAGCTGAAAGGACTTACCCTTTGAAAAGTAAGCTATTTAGGATAACACTGATAAAGGAATTAGTGTTATGGTAACTGCAAGCAAAAATACAGATTTAATGGATATACATAGAGTTTTGAACAGTGATAACAATCAAAATGAGAACAATAACATCAAAATCCTGGATAATACTAATTCATTAAAAAATTTGGTTCAAAACGAAAACTTCGACAGTAAGAACCCTATTGACCTTAGAGAAATTTCATCTAACTCTTCAACTTCTCTTGAAGAAAAGGAATCTGTGAATGAAGATGTATCAAAAATATTAGATAATGTATCTAAAAACATTACTATTAACCTAATACAGATTAATGAGTCTGTCTCTATGAAACCTGACAAAGAATTTAAAGACACACCTAGTCATTCGTTAATGGGTTACCAGCATGATGCTCCTGATCCACTGTCTCAAAATTCTACAAGTGATATTATTACAAAGAAAAATGAAGATAACCAAAATTCTGCAAGTGATATTATTACAAAGAAAAATGAAGATAACCAATATTCTGCAAGTGATATTATTATAAAGAAAAATGAAGATAACCAAAATTCTGCAAGTGATATTATTACAAAGAAAAATGAAGATAACCAAAATTCTGGTAGATTGCATGAAACGTTTCCCATAAAACTAACGGAACACGTTTCTGAAGTTCCAAAAACTGCTGTAAGTAATGAAACTGCAGAGCATGTTTCTGAAATAGAAGTACTAAAAATGGCTGAAGGTGATCAAACTGAGAAACAGGTTCCTGAGATAAAAATACAAAAAAACATACATAATTCTACAAGTGATATTTTTACAAAAAAAATGAAGATAACCAAAAACTAACTGCGGAACATATTTCTGAAGCTCCAAAAATTTCTGAAAGTAATGAAACTGCAGAGTATGTTTCTGAAATAGCAAGATTCCTTCTGAAGATAGTCAAAATCAAACTTTGAAGCAGGTTTCTGAGATTAAATAGTGTACAAATTAGCCCTCAAAGTAAACCAACAACTGCAATGCATATTTCTGAGATTGAGACTGAAAAAATAAAATTGAATAATAATGATAACCATGAGAGTGAAATGTTAGGAATTGATAAGACTACAAATGATATACCTGTTTCTCATGATTTTTTCGCAAATGCTTGGAAAGATGAGGTGCCTGTTGCTGTAGAATCCACTACAGGCAAACTACGTGAACTTGAAAATTGTGAAGTTAATCTTAGCAACTTATCAAATTTAATTCCTCTTGAATTCTTTCATAAAATATCCCATAAAACTGGAATGAGTAAATTATGCATGTCGGAAGAGGGGTTTCTTAAAATAGTGTTACAAGTCTCATTTCCAATCACATTTGTTTGTTAATTATTTTAATGGCTTTGCCATTGGAGATACGGTATTGAAAGCTTCCTTTGTCAACACAGATTGTAAAAATTGCCATTTCTAAATTGAACAAAATCGTAACGGGGTTGTACAGAAGAAAAATGAAGAAAAACGTAATGAATTTTGGAGAAAAAAAATCTCAGAAATGACAAAAAAGAATTTACATCAGGTTTTAAGTTGTGAATCGTTCAAAACTGTAAAGTGTAAAAACTCTGACTGCTGTAAATGGGAGTGTATTTTCTATCACTCGCCAGAAGATAAAAGAAGGAATCCTTTATGTACATCATACATATCGGTTATCTGTAGTAGTTCTCTCCTCTTTCGGCTAAATTGGATTGCGATTATGGTGACGGTTTTGAATGTGCCCTCACTTCGGTCACGTATGATGCGCATTAACAACTATTTCGAAGCGTTGCTTCCACGCCTTTCTCTTAAGTTGAACTCACTATGTGTACCTGTCTGTTGTCAGAAATACATATATGTCTGTCTTCTGGTCAGATCACCTCTCGTAGCACATTTTCCGCCCATACACTGATTCCCCACGAAACATATCTCTTTCACCCCACATACTTAGGTGAAATGTTAATTTTTTTGGTACTCCGTTAAGACAGTGCAGTTCTCGGCAGGAGCTATCCTTAAATTTCACCCCGATTTAGTACCATTATGCTCAGAGATCTGTAGAAGTCCTTTATGATTGGTAGCTTCAGACAACTTTTTAAGGAAATGTTCAAAATACCTATTACATCGTTTTTTACAGTTTCATTGTGGGGAGTAACATATCCACAGCAAGGTTAAACCACTTTTATTTGGGGATCCTTCCAAATTTTTAAGAGGGCTTCAATAAATTATGTTCATACAATTTACGGCGATCATCGTGAGTCAAATCGATGTTCACTTCTCTCCGTTCCAAAAGAGCGCAACGCCCTCATTGATTTCTTCGCCCGAAGTAAAATGCATAATGCATTTTCTCGTGTACAAACCTTGTTTGTAGCTGAATGAATTCGATACGAGAACTGAAGCTGAAGATATGCAGGAGACTTGAAAATCAGATGTCAAAATTGTACACAACCAGAGGTATATAAGTAAAATTCGCTTACGATGTACCCTACACCCCATTGAAGACTGCCGACAAAATCTCCGTGGAAGCGGACTGGGAAACCAATGAAAAAATTTCGACTTCTCGGACGTCAAAGAAAAGAATGTTGGCCCTTCAGAAGCCATTGGAAATTTTGAAGTGATAAATCGGCTTGGACAGTGAATCTGAGGTTGAAGCGATCTCCATTAATAGAGTTATGATGAAAATTTCAAAAGAAGATGTGACTCCGTCCATTCAGGAAGATTTTTAGTTAGAAATGGGTCAACTTAAAGAGGTTCAAAGTTGATGAACTAGAGGTCTAGAGCAGACGCGACACAAAACCCTAACCCCCCCCCCCCCACCCTGAAGTAGTGAGGATAATCAAGCGAATAATTGGAAATCAAGGAAATAAAAGAAAATCGAGCAGCGTCTGTTCTCGTTCACGATCAAGCTCTCAAGATAGTACCCGATCCAAATCACCGCTCATTAATAAGCGTTGCCTTGATAGTATGAGAAGATCAGTTTCACATTCTTCATCAAGATCACCCAGTACAAACAGGTCGAGGTCGCCATTCTCAAGAACATTCACTAAAAGGCAATCAACTTCACGACACTCTAGAACATATAGTAAACGGATGTCGTCTTTACGTTCCTCTTCAAGATCAGCGAGTAAAAGGATGTGGGTTTCACCAGAAAGACCCACTAAAAGGAAGTGGGTTTCACCAGAAAGACCCACCAAAAGGAAACCGATTTCGAGAGTTTCAGCAGCAACACCCAGGAAAAGATTTCACCCTTGTACAAGTTACTCTCCATCAAGATATTCTAAGAATTTGGTCTTCAGCATCTCTTGGAAGGTTTACTGCAAAAAAGATGAAATCTGGTGCAATGAAAAATAAACAGAGGTAAAAGAAAAAAGGCAAAAAGAATCAGGATGCGAAATTTTAATAAATCTTTAAGAAGGTGGCTGTCGAAGTCAAAATATTCTTCAGAGTCAAATCAGCCTCCATCTTTTGATAGTAGTCTTGGTGCTCCAGCCTCAAGGGTGTCACTGAACCAAAGATCTGATATAAGGGATACATTAGACCGCAATATTACATCACGTCAAGGAAATAGGTCTCGTGTAGTCCACACAAAAGATCCGAATATTACCCCTCTTCTCACAGGTGAAACGTCAAACCTTTATGTTAATCGGAAAGAACGACGGGAATATAAACCCGACCATTTTCTAACAGAAAGGTTCACCGGTCACTACTCTTAAAGTTTGCAGCAGAGTGTTACAACGCAGCATCTTTGAGGTTAGAGCTTGGAAAGAAATTGTACGAAGAATTTAAGGCAGTAAAACAATCAGCTTGCCTTAGATTAGCAGATGAATCCACAACAAGATTCCAGACACCTAGGAGAAATATAATAAACTTTTCACACATCTGTACAAAATCGAATGCCCAAACAAAGCGAGGAACACAAAGAAAAGTTTTGGGAGGAGGTGTGGAGCGATTTTTGGAAATCAAAATTAGATATGGAGAAAAACGCCCTCTTGACCCTCTGTTAAAGATTATTGACAGCTTTAAACAAAGAATTAAGGTTTCGGTTAATCCTGTTATACCAAGTCTAAAACCTCCCTTGGACTTAATAATTTAATGTAGCTGACGTCCAAGTCAGCCAACTTCATTGTCATTTGGCAAGATTGGTAATTCCAGTAATAATGATGTTGATAAGTTCTCATTGAACTGCAATCTTGATCCGTCAGATGATGATGCAGTAAGTGTTAGTGGATCAAGCGATACATCTTCGGATTCTAGTTTTGATCCACCATCTCCACTTACATACAATGAGGTTTGTTGTAGCGACTCTCCGGCTATCAGTTCATTTAGTGGTTCAGCCGGTAATTCTACTCACAAACTGTCCAAAAATATTTCAGGTTTGTCTGATGATAGTGTCGCTAAAATTAATCCGCAAAAATCTTTATCACATAAAACTAGCGAGCAACGTCTTCCTCTCCCTTCAAGAAATGAGTTTTCAGTTGCTGACAAACCTCATATTATAAAATTTAATCGTTTACTTAACAAGAGTTAAACCAGCTGTATTGGGATCTTTTGGAAAGATTGGTAATTCCAGTAATATGATTATGTTGATAAGTCCTCATTGAACTGCAATCTTGATCCATCAGCTGGTGATGCAGTAAGTTTTAGTCGATCAACTGATGCATCTTCGGATTCTAGTTTTCATCCACCATCTCCACTTACGTATAAAGAGGTATGTAGTAGCGACTCTCCGGCTATCAATTCATTTATTGGGTCAGCCGGTAATTCTACTCACAAACTGTCCAAAAATATTTCATGTTTGTCTGATGATAATGTCTCTAAAATTAATCAGCAAAAATACTTAACACATAATATTTGCGAGCAACGTCTTTTTCTCCCTTCAAGAAATGAGTTATCAGTTGCTGACAAATCCTCAAATCTTAAAAGTGAAAAGTCGATTAATTGCTCAGGGATATCTCACTCTTTCAGTACATCAAGTTCTGGTATTTTGCTAAGTGCTGATAACTTGCATAATGAAAAAACTACATTGGTATCTTCAGTACCTACTGCAAAGACCAAAGACTGCGGAGAAAAGACTCGAGTGAAAGAAAACAGCATAACAAAAGTGCCTGAAGATAGTAATGAGAGCTTCAGCATGACTAGAGGAATTGTAGATTTGGAGTCAACTATCCCGGACGTTGGAATTTTAGGCCATGGCTTGAAGACATTAATAAATTGCTTGAAAGAAAATGGCATAAATTCAGAAACATTTTTGAAAACATTTACGGATCCCGATAATGTAATGTTAATGGATTTAACATTAATGAAAATGAAAATACAATGGAAAGATAGAGAAGAATTGTTTTCTTCTTTGAAAGTCTTATTGAATGGTTTGAAAAACCACGCCATACAATTATCAGAGATATTAACATATAAAAAATAAATTTTGAAACTTTAGCTGAAGATTTTATACCTCCTCAGTACAGATACTCTAATCAGTGATTAACACTTAAGGAAAAAAAAGGAATGTTACTTTTAACTTTCTTCCATATATTTAATATAGCTACATAACTCTGTAATGACTTTCGTTAAGAAATACTTAACTTTAGAGTAATATATATATATATATATATATATAATATATATATATATTATTTTATATATATATAGATATAATATATAGTATATATATATATATATATTATATATAATATATATTATAGTATTATATTGATTTTATCATATTTACTTATCCCTATATTTTTTATGATCTTTTTTCATATTTATATGAAAGAGCTTTATTATCCGAAAATACCTATATTATATACTGATATTATATATGTATATATATATATATATATAATATAAATATTATATATATAATTTCATATATTACATATATATATATATATACCCCATCAGGGGGGTATTGATTCTTATTAATTGGTTTATGCATCATGATTGTGGGTGCGAAGTTGAAGACTTGTTTACAATCTGAAGCATGGCACTATTATAAGAACCAATGCTAGGGGACTTTCTGCATTCCCTCCGGCCCAGCCTTAATATGTGCATTTTTTGTGCATTCGTGCGTTAGCATTTGCACTATATGTAAGCTTTCAACCTTTACATTCTTTCCCCTATTTGTTCATAAAGTTTTCCGTCTTATCAATCAACCTATTTTTATTCACGAAGTTTCTAATTTTTTTTTCTTTTTGAATTCCCCCAAAGTCCTTAATCATTTGTATAAGAGTTGCCCTCCCTTTTCCCTCACAGCCCCTGGCTTATTGCGTGCCTTCTTCTCCGCATGGTTTTTCAGTTTCACCCATCACTTCCTCCCGTGGATGAGTACAGTTGAAAAACCGGGTCATTTACGCTCACTCTACGCGGGCCGCAATTGTAGGAACCTGACCCTGGCGTAACCACTGGAGGCTGTTCTGCACTTTGTGTGGTATAATCTCAGGCTTTACGAGAAGATATCAAGATATAAGGTGCCGTGTGGTTTACGCGGGTGGTCACCGACGTAGAGTTCTGCGAGGATCTTCCAGAGGCCACATCCACAGCCCACCCTACGGGTTGGTCCGGTGGTTGTGTGGGTCTCTGGATTGTAACTGGTGGGGAGAAGGATTACCCTCCCTTATGAAATAAAAGCCTTTCCAGTCCATCCTGTATATTTACGTTTATGTCTCATTTGTTTTATTTTATGATGTTCATTCATGAGACGAATTTGTGGTTAAATTGATTATGGAAAAGCGCATTTAAATGAGTATAAGTGTTTAAAACCAAGGCTGCAAACACATCAACAATAATACCTCTGTCAGGTACCCAGCCTGACCCTACCACGGTCCCTACTACTTTCAGACCTGGTACCTATGCTTTGCTTCCTTCTTCTACACCTGAGGGTCTTTCGCAAAATTTCACCGATTCGTCGACACAACCGAACACTCTAGGCGCCACCTGCTATCTCTGGTCCGCGGCAATCCCGCAAAGGGCCCTCCGTGAATAGTCGTTCTCATTCGCTTTGCACTCCAATATGCTGCACCCCACTCGGGACATTTCAGCAGACAACATCATTCCAGAATGTATTACACAGTTTGCGATCCACTTTACATCAAAGCTCTACTGCAGCACGAATCATTCTTGCTCATTTAGGGCACTTGAAAAGTCCTAGGATTGAGACCCTCCAAGCACATGATGAGTGAATGGGTCATTCTCGTAAAAGCTCGTGTCTAACCGAATTCAAAGTATCCATTCTGTGATCTCTTAATACGTCTCTCGCAAATATTCCTTCCTTATTTCTACTCCTGATGAAAATAATTTAAACACATCTTAAAGGCATGTATTATTGTTATGAACAGGAAAGACCGAAGTATACAGCGTTCATTATTAGTAAGAACTCCAAAGAAAAGGATTTCTTACAAACAGTTATAGATTTCCCCCTCGCGGGAAACTCCTGACAGAACAAATCCGTTTTACTGCTGACTTATACCTTATCACCTACAAGTCAAATAGGTTCACAATTAGTGTTCGACGTTTATCCCTCGACCCAGACGTTGCTTCAAATTCACGATTTGGTCATCCCCGAAATACTGTAGGGGCAGGATTGACATTTGCCCGATCTGCCAAAGAATTATTCACACCATGATGACACAATACCCTAACTGTAGAAGCTGTAAAGGACCCACAGTGCTTCTTCTTTCAAATGCCCGTCTTACCTGTTTGAACAGGAGGTTTTAGAAGCTATGTACCAACATAAATGAGCAGGGAGATGCTATTACGCCAGCTCCAAGGAAAATTATCAAGACAAATTCAAAATTCAATCTACGCCACATTACAGCTGCCCCCACGGAGCCCCTTTCCGGGGGCGGTTGTTAATCCGCCAACACAACCCTATACTAACAGAACTCCTCTCTTAAATTCCATAGAACTCAGGCATGTACTGCAATCTGTGTCTACCTGTACTGCCACACTATCAACTTCTCAAAGAGTTACAAAAGGCAGCCCTTATTTATTCTCCGTCCAAAGAGTATCAACAAGCTATCCTGAGTTACTAAACTCGTCAACAACTAGCAATGAACTAAGCTGCTATCCAAAAAAAGAATTGGAAAACATTTCCTGCAGAACACTGTCCCATCCATACTCAACCAAAATGGTTCACCAAACTTATGCAAGAGGACGTCTCTTTGTCCCTTAATTACGTCTCCACTATTACTAATCCCTGAAAAGAGTTGTCAAAACACACAGAATAAGAATAGTCGCCAAGTTAAAGATTATTCGTTAAAATGTATAGAGCAACCGAATTTTTAACAAAAAACACAGTAACCCCAATTTAAAAATGCAACTCAGAAGAGACTCGTCATAAGTCTAGTTCTGAGACAAAAGCAAAGGCTTCAAAAGACTTACCCAAACAATCACAACTATTGAAAACCCACCAACCAACCCTCTAAGAGTCTACAAGACAGTTCTAGCTTCTCTGATTCTTCTATAACTCTTCTCCCAAGTTTTCTTTATGAGCTCTCTCTAAGGATTCTATACCCTAGAGATGAATTGGATAAACAGCTCCCCAGAATGAGTTTGATGCGATGACCATTCTCGGTTTTCTAATGCTCTGGCCACTTCCGAGAAAGGTGATGGAAAACACTCGTTTAACGTAAATCATCGCATATACGCTCTAAAGTCGTTCTGGGTCTGGTTGAGGATCTAATGCTACAGAGGTCAGACCAGAGGTCCACATTCTCCATCAAATACATGCCAATTTTCCCAAAATCACCCGCATTATGAAGTACTGGAAAAAAATCTCCAGAATCAGACCTGACCAATTTCATCTGATCTATATTGGAACCCAATATCTAAACCCCAACACATTCTCAAAAAGACAATACCTTCCGGTGACACTTCCTTCCCCTTTCCATGGAAACAACTTGTCCCTCCCACATTTCTGAATCTGCTTGCCAAGCGGATACCGATACCGCTCTCACTAATAAATAATGATGCATTACGAATGCTTTCTATTAACACAAACCCACATAACGAAGTTGAATTTGGTTGAATTCAATTATCTCGCATTCATGGTGAAGCTCTTCACCAAATACACTGAAAACTCCCCCCCCCTCAAAAGAGGTCATGCAACATAATCTCTGTGTATGACTACTCCTTTACCTCAGGTTTTGTTTGCCCTCTTCGCCGAAACACGTCTCAACTTTCCTCTCACTGAACCCACTCCAACATTACCCAGTCACTAGAACAATTGCTCTAATAGCCACATCAAATATTTATAAACTCATCAATGAGTACTTTCCCTTCAATGGAATTGTTCGTGCTGAATTACTCTAATAATCGAGAACTTGTTCAAACTAATAAACATAATATGTACACCAAAAGTGTATATGTTTGCAGGAATCGGACTATGTCATCGTAACATTCTTTCACCATCTTGCAGTATTTCGCCGTAAAACTTCTATAGGAAAGAGTGACAATTGATAGGGGAGGCGGGAATACTCATTCACAATCTGTCCCCTTATTCCCCAGTCCCTTTTACAAACCCAAACTTCATGCATAACCAGCCACGATCAGTTGCCACCGACGATTACCAATATGTTCAATCTTACTGGCTCCGAGTAGTGAATTTTAAAAGGTCGACTT
>JABUQX010106062.1:27500-32671 GCA_015478945.1 Trachelipus rathkii | reverse complement strand
GTTGTGCTTCGTTCCAATCAGATGGGTGTTTAACCGTTTCGCATTTATATAAACGCTTTCGCTGTTTGTTATTAAAATCACACTGTAAATCTGCAATTTGTTACAAATTGTAAAACGCTGAATAAAACCTTAAAAACCATAGAATAAAAATCAATTCCTCTTTCAAAAATATTCTATACTCCGGAAACGAAAAATGTTACTAAAATGAGAAATAAACTAAATTTTCATCTTGTCATCATCCACCCTATATCATAATCTAAGAATTTTCAAGGATTCCATAGAACCAATATATTGTGAAGGAGAGAAAAATTTAATTGACTTTATATATAGGATTATTAGTGTCTCAAACTGTCAAAAATTTAATGTTGATAAAATTAATACAAAAAAAACTACAAGAATAATCGTTGTTATTTGATGTTGTTATTGAAACTGTAAGTAATGCAATCACAGTAATTGCATGATTGCCTCTATCATAAGATTATTTTTAATGTCTGGTTGCACGTTTGCTTCAGTGACACCTTAGCTAGGAGCTGTAATACTCATACAATATTCTTCTTAACATTTTAAAATTGTTCATTGTAAATATTTGTGTGAATAAATATTACAGACGATTTAAATAATTTTTAAAATTTTACAAATTTTCAAAATTCAATTTATTACACATAAAACTTTATAGTATAAGCCCAAGGAAGATTTGAAAAATTTGTCAACTTTGCAATTTCAGTTAAAAAAGTTTAGGAAATATAAGAAGTGCATTCTTTCAGTAATAGGGTTAAATTTTGGAATGGTTTGCCAGAAGAGGTTGAGTGCAACTCGGTGCAACATTTAAGAAAGACTATGGATAGATTATATCTATCGTTTAGGTAGATATACACTGAAACATATATATATATATATATATATATATATATATATATATATATATATATATATATATATATATATATCTCTTCTCTCTCTCTTTCTTAATATAAATATATATAAAGAGATATATATTTTTACTATATATATATATATATATATATATATATATACTATATATATATATATATATATGGTAAAAATTACTTACGCACACACGGAACGGGAGCTCGGATCAAATTTTTTTTTTCAACACATAAATAGACGTTTTAGGGTCGAAATGAAGAAAAAAAAAACAATCTTCTCCAAAAGCTACAATAGCTACGAAAAAGAACCTTTGCTGGAATCCTGTTAAAATTTATTAGGAAAATCTATTAAAAAGAATACTGGTGCTCCTTTAATTGTGTGGGAGGTCAAGTCTCTCTCAGCCTTCAGGGAACGGGGTAGGACTATTTCCCCACTCCGGGGAGGGTCTCCGGAACCCCGCTCTTTGGTAGTTGGGTGTCGCGGGGGTTCCTCTTCCCTACAGGAGTGGCATGGAAAAACATCCCCCTCATCAGATCTCCCATTAAACAAGACTATTATATTATAATACCTTTTCCAAATAATATATATATAATTTCGCCCCTAGAACAGGTAAAAAAAAAAAAAAAAAAAAAAATTCATTTCAACCCTAAAACATCTATTTATGTATCATAGATGCTACCTGTGAAAATTTTTTTTTGATCAGAGCTCCCGTTCCAGGTCAATAAATAGACTTTGTCCTATATATATATATATATATATATATATATATATACTCTCATACCACTCTATATATATATACATATATATATATATATATAACTATCTCTATATATATATATACAACTTTATATATATATATATATATATATATATATATATATATATATATATATATATATATATATATATAGGCATATATATATATATATATATATATATATATATATATATATATATATATATATATATATCTCTATCTCATATATATATCTATATATATATAGCCAGCCTCTAGAAGAGCCACAATCCATGTCATCTAAAGCCCCAGCAGCTTCTGGGAGAAGAATAAAATTTTTAAGTGAATGTACAATTAAGACTGTAAAAAAAAAAAAAAAAAAAATCATCTCGAAAACTACAAAGCTCAGCAGTAAATGATACAGATCTTCTTTGTAAAATTACAGTTGGAAAGTAAAAAAATTAAACACTAAAAATTTTCTCTTTACAGGCACCCCCAAAAAATGACCAATTTTTATGTTTAATTTATTATTTATAGTATATATATATTATTTGTAAGGTATTACATAATGGCAATTTAGGGCTCCGAGCCGACCCAGGAACCTAGGGGACGTTTTCCATTACCCCGTGAGAGGGGTGGAACCCCACGACATAAATACCAAGAGCGGGGTTCCGGAGACCACTCCCCGGAGGGGAATTAGTCTACCCCGTAGTTCCCAGGCCAGAAGAACCGACTCACTACCATCGGTGCAGTATCTGCAGGGTATTCACAGTTCAAAAAAACAATTTAATGAAAGTCTGTTGTTTTGGTAACCAAACAAAGATTAAACAAACTCAATCATGTCTATAATTTTTGTGTTCTGTGCAGTGCAAAATTCAATATTCTTCTTAGCTATTATAATTTGAGACTCTATTTTTATTTTTACCTTTTTTTACATTCACACAGAAAATTTGGACAACGACAACAATGTATTCTTTTCTAGTATGTTAACATTGATATAGATATCAAAGCTCTTTAAAACTAACTCTTCTCTCCTCATCTACTTCTATACCATATATATATATATATATATGTATATACTACCTATCTCTCTCATATATATATATTCTCTCTCTATATCTCTCTATCTCTTATATCTCTCTATATGGTCAGCATCAGTTTAGGCATGTAACTAGAAAACTATAATATCTACAGGAAAATAAATAACATTTTGATTTCAGCAAAGTTCATTGAAAACTAAAAAAAAAATTATTTTATT
Organism: Trachelipus rathkii; assembly: GCA_015478945.1. Taxonomy (NCBI): domain Eukaryota; kingdom Metazoa; phylum Arthropoda; class Malacostraca; order Isopoda; family Trachelipodidae; genus Trachelipus; species Trachelipus rathkii. The sequence goes on along the minus strand of JABUQX010106062.1, from coordinate 29,789 downwards.
CAATATTTTAACAATGAAACCTCACCATACCAATAACATCCAGAGGGCATCTGATTAACCTTGAAACCTACAGTAGTCTTGAGAGCAAGTTGCCAAGTACAACTTTTTTTCCTTTGGAAGAAAATCTTCTTTTCTTTTATATCCTTTTATGGGGTTCAGGCCGACAGAGGGACAGAGGGGACAAGTCCCCCTATCTAATCCCAGTGACGGAAGACTAAACTCTATCCATGTTCTTGTTTACCGAAGTATTCAGGCGTTTAAAAAAAATCAACATCTGGATCATTTGATGGCTCAGTAGGAATCAGCGAATTTCCTTCGTCGGGGGAATTAAGTTTCAACATTTTTAACAATTATAATTTTTTAAAAAGCGTTATTTTTTTCAGGGGTAAAAATGTCTCCTAATTAATAAAAGGATATTCATTTTCTTATAGTATACTTTTTAGTTACATGCCTGGCCTTTTCGGGATGCTGATATATATATATATATATATATATATATATATATATATATATATATATATATATATATATATATATATATATATATATATATATATATATATATACATATATATATATATATATATATATATATATATATATATATATATATACCAGCCTCTAGAAGAGCCACAATCCATATCTCAAAAACTACAATAGCTACAGGGAAAAGGAATACATTGTTGGAATCCTAAAAAAAAATCTAAAAACTACAATAGCTACAGGGAAAAGGAATACATTTTTGGAATCCTTGTAAAATTTTAGGGTAATTATTTACAATAAGTGCCTCTAAACAGATTTTTATGAAAATCACAGCATAGACTCTAGAAAAATAGTAATGAAGAATGAAAGAAAAATTATTTGTCAGTCTCTTAAGGAAAAAAAGTTACAGCCTCCCAAAGTTTATTAATTTTCATATGGTTTCTTATTAAAATAAATGGGCCTGGAGATCGGTTTAGGACTATCCTAGTTCGGGTTACAATAAGATTTGCTAAGTATACACAGAATACTTAACAAAACATCATAACCTGAACTAGTGGGGTCCTAAACTGAGACCTAACTCCTCGGAAGGATCAAAACCTGATGCTCTATCCCTCAGACTACTTCAGTCCATCCAGATTAGGTCTCCGAACTGAACCCTCAGGGTTCAAAGATTCATAAATCTATCATTTGCTATTATTCTATGTATATCAAACCTTGTAACCTGAATTAGGATAGTCCTAAACCGATCTTGAAGCCCGTTCATTTTTTTATAAGAATGGGAAAATGCCAAACTTTGAGAGGCTGTAACTCTTTCTAAAGACCGACAAATAATTTTCTTTCATTCTTCATTATTTTTCTAGAGTCTATACTGTGATTTCATTAAACTCTGTTTGAAACGCCAGTAACAAATAATTACCAATTTGAATGGGAAAATGCAAAAAAAAATTTGCCTATTTTTTTTTTTTTGAGGAGCTCAAGCAAAAAAACACCTCAGAAACTATATATATATATATATATATATATATAATATATATATATATATATATATAACTTAATAATATATATATATATATATACCTCTCATATATATCAGTAATTATAAAAAGTATCCACCACTGCTATGTAAGGCTCAAGCAGACGTGGAACACAGGGGACGTTTTCCATACCCCGTAGAAGAGGGGACCCCCGCAACACCCAAATACCAAAGGCGGGGTTACAGACCTCCCGGAGAAGAATGTCTCCATGGTTCCTGGAAGGCCGAGGGCCCCGACTCCTGCCATCTGTAGTATCCAACGAGTCATTACTAGTGTTTGTCACCTACTGAAAAGTCATTTAACCCCCCAACAATTCCTTCTAAAGGTCTCTAAATAGGCTTTCTCCTCATATACTATAATTATTAACAATATTTTTTTTTTTTGATACATTTTCCTAAATAAAATTTTACCAGGATTCCAAAAATATATTTCATTTTCCTGTAGCTTTTCTTGGACCAGCATTCCAGCAATGTGTTCCTTTTCCCGGTAGCTGTTGTAGTTTTTGACTGGATTGTGGGCCTTCTAGAGGCTGACCATATAATAATATCTATATATATATATATATATATATATATATATATATATATATATATATATATATATATATATATATATATATATATATATATATATATATATATATATATATATATATATATATATATATATCTTATATATCTATATATATGTATATAATATATAATAAAAGTCGAATTTGATCACTGCTATCAAAAAATATGACCTTACAAGGCGTATTCATGTTGGAATCAGC
>JABUQX010106062.1:0-22500 GCA_015478945.1 Trachelipus rathkii | reverse complement strand
ATGCATACAAGAACTATTAGTCTTCAAGCTATTATCTAATCTTTCCTCAGTAAACACTGAAGCAAAATAAGCATTGAAAATGTTGACCAACTCCTTATCTGAACTTACTAAATTTTCACAATTTTAATTGGACCTATTGTCCTATTCTTGCTTTTAAATTTATAAAAAGCTAAAAAACTTCTTCAAGTCCTTTTACTATTCCTTGCCAAATTAATTTCTGCCTCTCTTGCCTTTCTTATTGACTGGTTAAGTTTGTTTCTATTTTTCTATAATTTTCCAAAGTATCTTTAAACCTTTCACCGCCAAGATAATTTTCAAAACATCTAAATAACCTTTCATTGATTTCATCCTCGCTATCCTCCTCCCTATTCCACCAAAACAAGTTTTTTCCTCCTTCCTTACACCCTAATGGTTCTTTAGCTCACCAATGAATATTGTAAAAACTTTTACTTAAATGTTAACGATAACGGTTTGGTCTTTAAACTCTTTATCCCAGTCAGTTATACTAAGCATGTCTCGTAATTTGGTAAAATCATCATTTCGGAAATCTAAGATCCTTTCCTTATTAACTTGCTTGTTCCAAATCATTCATATTAAATCTAATTATATTATGGTCACTAAGTTCTAAATTCTCTTCAACTCTAATCTTATCAACCATACTTTCATCATTAGTTAATATTAAGTCCTAATAAACATCGTGTCTTGTGGTTCATGGACCATCTGTCAAAAAGTTATCCATGCCTGAATTTATAAATACTGAACTACTATGGTCACGTATTAGACAAGGAATTCCATTGAATGCCAGGAAAATTAAAAATCACTTATGACTATACCTTTTTTCTTTACTGTGGCTGCTGTCTCAATTTCTTTCACAATTTCCCATCTAATTCTTGACTCTGGCCAGGAGGTCTATAAAATGCCCCTATTCTATATGATTTATTAAACATAAGGATATCTACCCATACTGATTGCAATACTATTAGTTTTGAAGTCAGTCATTAATACAGATTGAATATTACTTTTAATATCACACCACCACCCTTCTTTCCTCTACGATGGTATAAATAAATTGAATTTTTAACCTATTTTAAAGAGATTCCTTATATTTCTTTTTAGGCTTTAGTGATATTTAAACTGTAGTTGGTAAAATAATAGGTACAAGTTAGTAAAGCTAATAATAATTTAAAGTATGTATGCTCTGTGTGATAACTGTGGGACTGTGAGAGGTGAATATGTGAATAGCTGCCCTGTTTGTGTTTTGAATGCAGAGAATGTGTTGTTAAGGAAGATTGCAAGACTGAGTGAAGATGTGAATGAATTGAAAGATTTTGTAATTGAGTTAGAAAAGTGTGGGAAAAAAGTTCATGGGGAGGCCGAGGCGGAGGGAGCGGATATAAGGGTGATCAGGTAAAGTGATTCACCTCGACAAGGGAAGATGAGGAGAAGGATAAAGTAGTTGATAATAGGCCTGCAGATGAATGGAGAGTTGTAGAAATTAGAAATAATAGGATGAGGATGAGGATCTCGAAAGCCAGTCAGCCTGTGACCTGCAGTAACAGGTTCGACTGTCTTCCAGATGGGGAAGGATCAGAGAGGGCCAATGGTAATGTTGAAGGGAAGACTGATGCATTGCTAATTGGAGACTCTATGACACGATACTTAATATGACTTTTTCAAATAAGAATAAAAAGAACGATTGAGGTATATGTTATCCAGGTGTAGAGTGAGTGATATCTGTGGATAGAATAGATAGAAATTCAATTCTACCATCATTCTGATTCAAATGATTAACACATGTGGGTACAAATGATATATAGGACATAGAAAGTCAGAAGAATTAATAGCAGATTATAGATTGATTCAAAAGATGAAAGCTAGTGGAAGAAGGTGCATGATTTCTGGAATTTTACCTAGGCTAGGTGCAGGTCAGGAATGGGGGAGTAGGGCTTTAGGTGTAAATGAAAGGGTTAGGAAATTATGTTTTTCCAGAAAATATTAGGTTTTGGTTGTGGAAATTTCTGGATAGGATCTTTTACCAGCAGATGATTCCATAGAGGTCATAAAGGTGTTAGGGCTTACTAATGCCAGGGTTGGGGAACTGATTATCAAGCAGAGTAAGTTGGGTGATGAGCTAAATCTCGACATAATAATATCAATAATAACTGTAATAGTGGTGAGATAAATAAAACTAGCATTGTTACAGGTTCCAATAAGGATGATAGCAATAAAAATAACAGCATTTCGAATATCAAATGCTTTTACACAAATGCTAATAGCCTTAGAAATAAAAATCAACTGATTAAATTCTCTATAAATGAGAATCTAGACATTATTTACATAACTGAAGCATCGGTTACTGAAGAAAATTCTGTAAGTGTTTCAGGAATAGAATAAAGATAAGATATTCACTTACTGTTATACCCCTGAAAGAGGACGAAAAAGAAGGGTGGTGGTGTGGCGCTTTATGTTAAAAGTAATATCCAGTCTGTACTAATGCCTGACTTTAAAACTAATCATGATATTGAATCTGTGTGGGTAGATATCCTTATGTTCAATAAATCATATAGAATAGGGGCATTTTATAGACCTCCTTGCCAGAGTCAAGAATTAGACACAGAAATGGTGAAAGAAATTGAGACAGCATGCCGCAGTAAAGATAAAGGTATAGTCATAATGGGTGATTTTAATTTTCCTGGCATTCAATGGGATTCCTTGTCTAATATGGATCATAGTAGTTCTATATTTATAAATTGTATACTAGATAACTTTTTGAGCCAGATGGTTCATGAACCCGCAAGACACAATGCACTATTAGACTTAATATTAACTAACAATGAAAGTATGGTGAATGAGGTTAAAGTTGAGAATTTAGGACTTCGTGACCATAACATAATTAGATTTAATATGAATGTGATATCTGAACCCAAATTGCAAGTTAATAAGGAAAAGATCTTAGATTTCAAAATAATTTTAAATTCAGGAACATACTTATTCTTATTTGAGAAAAAGAGTTTAAAAGACAAAGCTGTTTCTCATATTCGAACTCATTTTCTTGATTTAATGAATATTCAGTCAGTATGTTTTAAAGATAAACCCATTAGGGTGGCGAAGAGAAAACCTGTTTGGTGGAATAGAGAGATAAAAGAGAAAATCAATGAAAAGCGTAGATGTTTTAAAATATTCAAGGGTAATAATAGGAAATGTTGAAAATTAGGAAAAATAGAAATGAGCTTAACCAGTCAATAAGAAGGCAAGAAAGTAAAGTGTTTGTAAGGAATAAATGTAAAAGTTAGAAGAAGTTTTTAAAACACTCCTCAGAATTGAGAAAGCCTGACCAGTCAACCTAGATCCAAATTCAAAATTATTGAAAAATTTAAAGTGGGTTAGGAATAAGGAGCTAGAGTCAACATTTTAATACTTATTTGCCTCAGTATTTACACAAGGAAAAAATTAAATAATAGAATTGGAGACTAATAGTTCTTGTATGCATGTACCAAATAGACTTAGAATTTGAATTTGATGTAAGAGATGAAACGTTTACTAGACCATATTGATCAAAGTAAAGCTGCAGGCCTGATGGTATATATGGTGGGATTCTAAAGGAGTGTGATAGTATTATTGTAAAGGCACTGTATTTGGTTTTTAAGTGATCTGTAAAATTTCTGAAGATAACCAAGGGATTGGAAAAGTACATATGATTTGCATATTTATAAATTTTTTTAGAAAGATACCAAAGAGAATTTTGAAAATTATAGACCAGTTAGCTTAACATGGTTGTAAGGTTATGGAAAAGTTACTGAAAGGTCATATAAATATTTAGAAGATAACAAGTTATTGTATGACAGCACGGCTTTAGAAAGGGTAGGTCATGTGAGACAAACCTTTTAGAATTTATGGAATACATTACTGACTGCATTGATCGAGGAGATCCAGTTGATATTATATATTTAGACTTTAGCAAAGCTTTTGATAAGGTTCCCCACATGAGGCTGATGAAGAAGTTATTGCAATGTGGCATAGGTGGGTGGTACATGGTTGGATTAAAGAGTGGTTGTGGAATAGAAAACAGTGTGTACAACTTAATGGAAATAAATCATCATGGGAAATAGTGAAGAGTGGTGTCCCACAGGGTTCAGTGCCGGGGCCATTATTGTTCCTCATATATATAAATGATTTAGACCAGGGACTTAAATGCAAGGTTTCTAAGTTTGCAGATGATACCAAAGTGGCCACCACAGTTAGAAATAGTGAAGGATGTATAAAGATTCAAAATGATCTTGATAAACTTCTTGGGTGGGCAGATAAGTGGCAAATGAATTTCAATAGTAAAAAGTGTAAGGTTCTTCACCTATGTTTAGTCTCATAATCATCGAATAGGGATTAGCTTGAAGTCAGTAGACCAGAAAAGATTTAGTGTGATTATAAGCAGTAATTTGAAAGCAGCTAATCAGTGTTTGGAAGCAAGAAATAAAACTAAGCAGAATGCTAAGAATCATCAATCTGTGTTGTTTTACAAAGTACAAGAAGGTCTCAATAACTTTATAATAGCTATGTTAGGCCACTTCACTATTTCCCATGATGACTTACTGCCATTTAGTTGTACACACTGTTTTCTATTCCTCAACCACTCTTTAATCCAACCATGTACCACTCCACCTATACCACATTGCAATAACTTCTTCATTAGCCTTATGTGGGGAACCTTGTCAAAAGCTTTTCTAAAGTCTAAATATACAATATCAAGTGGATCTCCTCGGTCAATGCAGTAATGTATTCCATAAATTCTAAAGGTTTGTCTCACATGACATACCCTTTTTGAAACCCTGCTAGAGTGCTGTACCACATCTTCAATATTACCTTTCAGTAACTTTTCCAGAAATTTTACAACCAATAAGTATTTATAATATAAATTCTAAAATAAATTTAAACTTAAAAACTTTACAAAAAAAATTCTATACTTTTCAAATAGGCCTAGTAAACAGCATCATAGTGTTTGTTCCTTTTGTATGTGTAATATTTTGAAACTATTTCAAAACTATGAGTAATCCCAGACTATAGAGCTTATGCCTATGCATAAGAAGATGAATAGACTATGTTTTTATTATTTTTTTTTTTTTGTTGAAAGTATTGTTTTAATCAAGCTTATCTTAGTGAAATATATACAGGCCTAATAAGAATAATCAATGGTATATACTTAGATTGATAGGCCATAACCTGAACAGGCTATCAATCTAAAAATATACCAAAGCCTACTCAATTAAAATTAGTCCCTTATGCAAGATTAGCCTTTATATGTATTTTAAATTCTGAGGTAAATCTTGCAGAATGCATATCCCATCCTATCTTCATTAGGCCCATATAAAAAATTTAGTTTACTATTAAACATGAATTACTTAAATAATTTACCATAGTAATGACCAATTTGTTTCTTTAGATGTTAGACAAAAAAGGAATATTGCGGGGAAGGTGCTCAGTTTGTGAAACCTGTGATGACTTTGAACCATTGCCTCAAGAGGTATTTGGGTATGAATGTGCCTATTGTAAATGCCCACCAACATCTCATAGTAAAATTGAAGACTTATCTTCAGGTAACTATTTTATGTGAATTCAAATTTGAATTCACTATAATGTAAAAAAAATAAAATTGTGTATATGCAGGAATTGTTTGGCTAAACTATTATCTAAAGTTTAAATTCTCAGAACATTAATAACAAAATTGATATACTGTTTACTGATATACTTGATACTTTTAAGTAGCTTCATTGACATGTGAATTAATTTTTTAATTTATTTATTTTTCTTGGCAACATGTGTACTGTGGTTAGAAAGCATTACAAGGATTACAATAATTATTATTCAGTGGGTATTAATACGTTGCATACCTATCAATTTCAGGATTCAAAAATAGTTGTAACCTGTCATTTTTATATTTTAACTAATATCAATACTATTGCGTAAACTTTACTTTCTATATATATATATATATATGTATATGTATGTATATATATATAATATATACTATATATATATCTCTCTCTCTCACTCAACTGTAATAATATATAATAATAATAATATAATAATATATATATAACAATATAATAATAATATATATATATATGCTATATATATATATATATATATATATACAGTATATATATATCTCTCTCTATAATAATAATAATAATAATATTATGTACTTTATCTGGACTAGGAATAACATTAAAAAAGTATATAATAATAATAATAACAATATATATATCTCTAATATAACAATAAGAATCCACATGTCTATTAATAATTTGTACTTCTGGAGATTAATTATCGATATCTGTGTAATCCCAGTATCAGCTCAAAAAATCTAGATAACAATTTTAAATGAATCATTAAGTTTTCTAAAAGAATTTATAAAGTAAAGTTTTTAAATTTAATCAGTCTTCAAAATATAAATCATGTTAATTATTTTTTAATGAAAATCCTAACTTAATTAATTCAAAGTCTGTTCTGAATATAAAACTTGTAATGTAAACTTATTTTCAAATGAAAACCTAACAATATTTTCTTATTGTTTCATAATTTAAAGCTTATAGCTAATGTAAACTTATTTTCAGTTGAAATCCAAATCAAAGTTTATATTTAATGTCAAAGTATAAAAATTTTTTTTTTTTCAAAATGTATACAGTATTATTATACATTTTAAAACAAAATCAGCAATGGCTAGCATAATTTACCTCTTAAATATTATTCAGACACTTTAAAACCAATTTAACTATGACCAATAAGACTTGTTTCGTTTAAATATATTTAACTATTAAAAGTCCTAATTAATCAGTAGGCTATCCAAAATCATATATGAATATTGTAAATCAAAGTTCAGTACTTATATATATGAAAATCAATTGTTAAGTCTGTACAATTTTTTAAAGAATAATAACAATAATAATAATAGCCTAGAAAATATTTTTATAAATTTTAATAGTTTTAATTTTTAAGTACTTGACTCAAATTTCAACTCTGCTCACTCTGTCAAACTCTTTCTGGAATCATATGTTATAAGGTGGGAACCATTGAGAAAGAATCTTTCCTCAACCAGTTATAACTTTTCTTATTCAATTTTTTTCTGATGACAACTTTTTTAATTGGAATATTTTTATGATATTGGAATAATATATATATATACTATATACTATACTATTATATAATACTATAACATATATATATATTTTACCTATCATATAAGTTTACGTATATAATATTATACTTAATCAGACTACTCATATACATAAGTATATATATAGTATATATATATATATATAGTATAATATATATAGGTATATATTATAGAAGGATGATCGGAGCGAGAGCTTTTTATTTAAAAAATTTTACCAATCATTTTTACATGCACCAAAATTTAATCTTAAGAATCTGTTCAATTAGCTTAAATCAATACTTTCAATAAAGAAATGATGCAGATTTTTTTAGTTTTATTTATCTTTTAATAAATTTGCAGGTTGTTGATTGAACTAGTTATCTCAGTTTGTTTATGTATCTCATTAGGCTAGTGGACAACAGTGATATGTTGGATGAGAGAATAATTGCAGGTGTTGAAGGAAATCTTAATTCTCAGTTTGGTGTATTTCTTGCAAGTGGAAACAGTGATATGTCTGGAGAAAAAGCATCTTCTGAAAACATTTCAAATGAAATTGTAAATGAATGTCCTAATTCAATTTCTACACAAGCAAGGAACTTTCACCAGGTGGGAGTTTCAAAGTATAGTTGTACATCTTGTAATTTTCATGTAAATAGTATTTCTAATTTTCATACTCATGTAAAGAAATCGTATAAGAAACATGCCTTACGCTGTAACAAATGTGCTAAACTTTCTTTTAGTATCCATGAATTACGAACCCATATGTGTTGTGGGTTTCCTTCCTCTGAAGAAATTGCAAATGACTTTTCTGGAATGATTGAACTTAATACACTAGCAATTATAGTGAGAGAATAGAATAGCTCTAAGAGATAGTGATAGATGCAAGCGAATTGTTTATCGATTTATGTTTAGAGTTGGAAGGGCTACACAAATGCAGTCAAATAGCAATAGATAAAGTGGTAAAAGCTTTCAGTGACGTTTGCGACATTGATCTTAATTATATTATTATCATTATCATTATCATTATCATTATTATCATTATTATCATTATCATCATCATTATTATTCATATTATTATTATTTTTATTTTTATTTTTATTTTTATTTTTTTTTTTTTTTTTTTTTTTTTATTTTTATTTTTATTTTTAATTTTAATTTTAATTTTAATTTTAATTTTAATTTTAATTTTTAATTTTAATTTTAATTTTAATTTTATTTTTATTTTTATTTTTATTTTTATTTTAATATTTAATTATTAATTTAATTTATAAATTTAATTTTAACTTTATAAGTTTTAATTTTAATTTAATTTTTAATTTTAATTATGTATTTTTCTTTATTTTTACTTATTTAATTTTTTATTTTTTATTTTTATTTTTATTTTTATTTTAATTTTAATTTTTAATTTTAATTTTAATTACTATTAATTTTAATTTTAAGTTTTTAATTTTAATTTATTTTAATTATTAATTTAATTTTAATAATTTTAATTTTATTTTAATTTACATTTTTTTTTATTTTAATTTTTTAATATTTTAATTTTTAATTTTTATTTTTTATTTTTATTTTAATTTTTTAATTTTTAATTTTAATTTTATTATTAATTTTAAATTTTAATTTTATTTTTATTTTTAATTTTTAATTTTTATTTTTAATTTTTACATTTTTTTTTTATTTTTATTTTTATTTATTTTTTATTTTTATTTTTATTTTTATTTTTATCTTTTATTTTTTTTTTTTCTTTGTTTTCGTTTCTTTAATTTCTGTTTTTATTTTTATTTTTCATAATTTGTTATTTTTTATTTTTTTTTTTATTTTATTTTGATTTTTTATTTTTATTGTTCATTCTTTTATCTTTTAGATTTATTTATATTTTTTTTTTATTTTTATTTTTATTTTTTTTTATTTTTATTTTTTATTCTTTATTATTTTTTTTATTTTTTATTTTTATTTTTATATTTTGTATTTTTTATTTTTTTTATATTATTATTTATTATTTATATTTATATATTTATTATTTTTTATGCCTAGGTTTATTATTTTTTTACTTATGTATTTATTATTTCATTATTTATTATTATACTTATATTATTATTCTTTTATTTATAGTTAAATTTATTTACTTATGATTATTAATTTATTATTTTTATTACCTTTTTCTTTTTATTTTTATTTTTATTGTATTTTTCTTTCCTTATTGGTTTCATTTATATTTTTCTTTAAATCTTTTATTTTATTTTAAATTTAAATTTATTTTTTTATTTTTTTAGTTATTAATTATTATTTATTGTGATCTTTGTCAGAGAATGGAGTAATGGGTTGCGATACACCGGAAGAAAAAGTTAGTAGAAAATATGAAGCAAGTATCGAAGAAAGGCCAGCTCTTACCGCCCCCTCCATACCATATTAGTGAGAACTCGTCCGCAGTAGAAATCCACCCCTAGGCTTAACGGACCGCGAAACGAGCCCCCACCATGCCTATCATCAGGTGTAGGTATAATCACCTTGATCCAGGTGGGCCGCAACCAATACCCTCACAATAACCCCGTATTCACTCTATTTATGCACCTTTCTTCTCCTCTGCCAAACTCACATTATCTCAACATGGCAATCCTTTACTGACTCATCCACTTTTTCTTCAGTCTCCAGCCGGTCGGATTACCACAACATTCACCACTATACATCGGCTTAACCAACGACTATCATCTCATCCTTATACCATGACAAAACATTTCAACGTACTATCAGTTTATTCTCTCTTTATCCTTTTTTCCACCACACAACTCTCTAATACTCATTCCTCATTTTATACATTCTTTTACCACTAACACGCCCCTAAAGATTGTCCATCTGAATCACATTGAACTATAGATCTATACCTCTATTCAGACTCATACTCTCACTAACCTATACAATTAAACAGGTAACAAATAGCCTTCATGTAAGACTGCGCAGTTAGACTTAAGTCCCTTTACACCTACCAACAATTTAATTTGCCACACCACTTTGCCTGCCTATCCACACTTTTCTACTACAGCTCATGGCATCATTTCCGATTCACTTTTTCAATCCAAATTATATAAATATATATAATTAATTAATATAATATATTATATATTAGATATATATTATATATATAATAATATATAATATATCATATTATAATATTATATATATATATCTAAAAGATTTGAAACTGGAGACACATTTGTTCCAGCAGCTCACATTCTAATATAACTTCACACCTAGGACTGTCCTCACTCACAACCATAACGTTACTCTTATCTACATTTACTAAATATTTATTAATGATTATTATTATTATATTATTTTATTATTACTATTATTATTATCTTATTTATTATTATATTATTATTATTATTATATTTTTTTTTATCCTGATTATTGGGTCTTATATTTACATATCATATTGCTAGTACTAGGTATTTTTGATTATTACTTTTTAATTATTATATTATTATTTTATTATATCTCATTATTATTATTGATATATTATTATATTATTATTATTATTATACTATATATATATCTTTCTCAACTCCAAAACTTCATAAGATTTAGCGTTGCTACATATGACGTAAACAAGAAATAGTAAATTAGAAGAGTTATACATAAGTCGAAAGCAAAGGCCCTCCACACTGCCTTCCCTCAATTTACCCTTACATGCGAGCCCGTCGAGAATGTCAAAAATCCACCCAAGGTTCATGATGAACCCTCATGTAGTAGTTCGACGGCAGTAGTTGATCCCTGTGAAAAATCCCCGTCATTCACTCTATTATGCTTCTCGCGTTCACCAAACAACATCTCTCTTTCAACAAACACTATCTTCATGTTACTCAATCTACATTTATATTAGGTCTTCCAAACCAGCGTATTTTCCAACAGTCTCACATCTACATCCCGCATAACGAACCGGACACTCATTTTCTTTTAACTACATGACAAAACTATCTTAATATCTCTCATTTATTCTCTCATTCACACCACACAGCTTCCTAAATCATTTGTTATTTTATCAATTTCTCTCACATCTTACACACCCTAAGATTATCCATTCTACAAATCCTGCAACTTAGATTTATTACCTTTCATTGCTTGGCATATACATTAAACTGTACCCATGCTCTCACTCATACAAAAAATTCACAAGAGTCTAATACGCAATACCACTCATACTTTAAAATACACTTGCAGCATCATCCATCCCTTTACATCAAATTAGCTAGTATTTAACTCGAATAACTGTTCAATGTTCACATCAAACATATTTCCCAGCGGAATCTCGTCACTTACACAACCAATCATCAATTACTTTTATTCACATTTACTTTTCAAACCACTCCTTTACACACCCTGCCAATACCATACAATCTCTCTAAACTTTCTTCATATACAGTACAACATTCATTTCATCAGCATACATAAGCATGACACTCTCTATCTCATTTCTCAGTCATTCGTTTATTTTAAACCACTCCCCTGCTACCCATACATTTATTCTTCATTTACCAGATCTATATTGCCGATCTACCGCTGGTAATGGTAGCGGTCTGAGGAGCCGAGCTATAGGCCTGTGTTTGTATCTTCGTTCCGAATCCTAGGGTTAGAAACTACTTAAAAAAGTTCCCCACCTATTGAATAGGCTTGCTTGTGATGTGGTGTGAATTGAGAGTGTGGTTATTATCAATAGTGATTTCAGAGATATATATTTAACTACGAGGCGAGGGTAAATTGTATATGGAAGTGTACAAAGTAACTTTTGTGAAGGAAATAGTGCAATTTGACTGGAGAGATGTTATAGTTGAGCTCCAATATGCATAAGTGAGAAAAGTGAGTTGATAAGATCTATAGATCTAAGTTGATTAGTGTGACGGAGAAAATTTATTTTGCGCGTTACATGTGGATAGAGTATGTAGAATAAAAAAAACTATATTGAAACTTTTATTTAAATTTTGTTTCACGTTTGTTTTACCTATTATAAATTTTTCAAATGCCTTAGCCTATAAAAGAAACCTCAAATTCTTTGTAACTTCTCTTTAAAAAAATCTTTAACTTTCTTACATTAAAATTATATCGTTAATATTTGTTTTTACAGCCAAAACAATTATCTGATCTCAGAAAACCGAGCTGAACAAAATGGGCCTATAAGGCATTGGAGAAAGCTATTCTCACTGCATACCCAAATATACACCAGGATGAGGGAGTTAAAGCCAGTTTTATCAGGACACGACCACCTCAGAGGATGATATGTCAACTAGAAGATAGAAGAAAGGAACAAGTTATTCTGTGTAAGAAGGGGAAATTTTCTTGTATCGGAAAATACCCCTGTGATGCAAGCAATACACTTTTGCAGGTATTAATTACTGTTATTTTTAATGTTCAATCAAATTCTATCCAATTGTAACAGCTGTGTTACACTTAAAAATTATTGAAGAAATCGTTCGAATAAGTATTCATTGTAACTGTAGCGTTACCCTTAAAAACATATCTGACGAATTATCTCCGAAATAAGCATCCATTAGAAACGCAAGTTACTTTTAAAAAAAGGGATTAATTACTGGTTAATTATCATTAATAATATATACCAATACCGATCTATATAATATTACCTTACTTATGAATGAATTTCATGTGATAATATCATTAGATTAGTTAGAAATAATATATACTGATTAAAAAACTATATTATACTGACTCGGGAGTAAAAATAGAGTAATGAAAATTGTCAAAATTCAATTTTTATTCACTATTTTATTCATTAAGAAGGGAAAATATCAACAAACAAAAAGTATTAAATTATTTGACCCAGGCAATCATTTAACTAGGATTTTAAATAGATATTCCGATACTTGTATATGCTACTTATCATTGTCTTTTTAATTATTATTACCAATTAGTAATTTTTTACAATTTTACCACCTCCCAAAGAGTGGCAACATACTCAGTTGAAAAAAGCGCTTTTCATTACAAAGGATCTACGATTTAACTTGGAAGCAGAGGACACTCTACCAGATTATCTTTTGGTAGATTCTATTGTAAGTTGCTTCATTTCTTATGTATTTTTTTTATTAATATGAATGGCATTAAATTGGTGTATAAATTTTTTTTATATATATATTTTATTTTTTGTCCTTTTTCCCCTTTACTAAATTTCGGAATTCTTCCTTTAGGATTTAAACAAGTGATAAAACTAGGAATGTGTAAATCGGTTAGTAAGCATTTCCTACCATAATCACTTTATTATCCCATATTTTTTTAACTTAATAAGGATGATGCTTAAATTTTAACACTTGTTCCAATTGCTTCCTGCTTTCAGAAATCTCATCATGCTACTCACCACCACCACCTAATTCTTATCTATATAGAGTCATACCAGCAAACAATTCCATTAAGCCTTTTTTCTTTTTCAGCGCTTTAATAGCAAATCATGTAATAACCCTGGATCCTCTAAGCCCCCAACTATTTCATACCGTTTTCACTTAATCCTCCCTTTCTTATTATGCTTTAAAAATTTTCATTTCACTAATTTGTTTATTTCTTGTGCTTTTCAGCTTTGCTATGAAATATGGTTGAGGTTCTGCTCAAATATAAATTCTATGATTACTTCTGCTAAGATGGTGATACGTAAACTTCAGAGAATTGATAATTCAAGTATAGATCCCTTATAGATATATCTCTTGAGGAGACAAAGATCATAATCTCCGAATCAGAAAATCGACCCCTTTTCCAGTCTTCTTAATGCAAACTTTGAAGATCAAAATAAATATCATGGGTCTAAAGGGAGAGAAAGTGATAATTAGTTTATAGTTGTTCGAGGCTCTGTCGTGCGCATAATTAATTTGTTAGAGAGGGTATGTAGTATGCTAAATTTAAACATAGTGGAAGTTTTGACTACATTTATCGGAAGTTAAATTTGAAGCAAGTTTATTAGATTGCCTTTGCACGATGCAAGAAAAATAGTTTGGCGTGGATGATTATGTTTATGTTTGATGTGGATGGTGGGATATTATTGATATTATTATTATTATTTATTCAATTTTATTATTATTATTATTTATTATTATTATTATTGTAATAAAGATGTATAATCAATATTGAGCATTGTGCGCAGAGTGTTATGACATATTGTTGGTGTTGGAATAAGGCTTCTGAAATATGAATAAAAAAGTTTGTATGTGGATATCTAAGCATGTATTAGATAAATGGTGTAGAGAATAGAAGGCTTAAGATTAATAGCGGGGTAAGAAAGTGTTGTTGTCTGCATGGTTATTTAATTGGTATATGAAAGGATAATGAAAAAAATTAATGGTAGTTAGTAGCATGTGAGAGTGTCAGGAATTATTTGTATGCTTGATGATATTGTGGTGTGAAGTTGAATCTGTAAAAAGTTGAGTAGGATGGAGAGGGATTCTCGGCGTGGTGTGTAAACGGGAGGTTTGAAAAGAACAGATAGTGAAGAGTGAGAGTGATGTAGTGCAGTGGAGCTGGAGAGTCTGCGATGGTATAGAATTATGTTGGATGGGAACAAGTATCTTGAGTTAAAATATTTAGTATATGTGGCATGAAAAGGGAACGGATGTTGCAGCAGGTATAGGAAGTGGGTAGCCAAATAAATCTGTGCCTGATGTAAAGGATGAGGAATATATTTGGTAACTGTGTTCATGTATGGGCAGTAACTATAGTGTGGGATGAAAGGTATAGATTAAGTGAAGAGGGTAATCTTACTTGGTGTGATAATAGGAAGTGAGAAAATTAATAGTGAGTGGTGAGGAATATAAGTATTTGTGGTGTGAAGAAGGAGTAAATGAGAAATAAATCGAATAATTATGTTAAGATGGTTTGGTCATCCTGATGAAAGGATGAATGAGAGATCTAGGTTAACGGATGTATTAGACTGTGAGACTGTTGAAATTCGGTCCAGTTGGATAAGACAGAAAAAAGGACTTGCTCAGTGAAGGAGTTATCTTTGTGTAATAAAGAACATATGAATTTTAAAACGATAAGAAGTGCATAATATGAGAGAATGTCTGTGGGCTTTTCCAAGGGGAGAAACCTACACCTGACGAACTACCACAGTGAGAAGCCGTCGTGTAGCCTTTTGTCGAATATTTTTGGCATCGACAGGCTTGTACTTAAGAGTACTGAGGATGGAATGGGAGGGGCTTTCCTTTGGACTACTTCATACTCTTTTTACTTTTACTATTTTTTCCGTGTATGCACGGACCCAACTATTAAGGGAGTATTATCTATTTTTTATTATTATTAATTATTGATATTACTTATTATTATGTATATTTATATTATCTATATTATAGTATTTATTATTATTATTATTGCATTTTTTTACTTGCAAGTAGCAAAAAAAATTATTAGTCAGATCATATATATGATATATATATATATATATTATATAATAATATATATATATATATATATAAATATATATATATATTATTAAATATTATAATTATATAATATATATATATATATATATATATATAGTATCTATATATAAATCATTATTGTATTTTTTTAATTATTGATTTTACAGCTCAATGCTCATTCTTATTTTATAAATATATATTTATATTATATATATATATAATATATATATATCATAGTAATAATATATATAAGTAGAGGTGATTTATATATTATCATATATGATATATAGTGTGAGTACTACATACTATATATATATAGATCTATATAATATATATATATATATATAATATATATATAATATATATAATTGTTTATTTTTTCTTGGAAACCAAAGTCACAATTTGCTCATATAAATAAACTTAAATTATGATATTTGTTTATAATTGTCCATGCATATAAAAAGCCAATCAAAGCCATCTTTTTATAGCGGATAGCCACTCGGGTAAAGCGGACATTAAAATTTGAAAGTCACTTTTTCCGGTTTTAGCATGACCGGAAATTTCAGCTGAAATTTCCGCTTTTCAACAGCGGATAAGAGCGGATTTTTTTTACAGTTACATATACATAATTTCCAATAATATTGACAATGTTATTTTAAATATAAAATTAATTATGAATAATATAAATGATAAATGTGTGTTGTTAATTTGTAATATTTGGGAAAGATAAAATGTTTGAAGTATTTCCCCCTCTCAAATATAACTTTGAAATTAATCCCTAATAATATTTATTTATTTA
This sequence comes from Trachelipus rathkii, assembly GCA_015478945.1. Lineage (NCBI taxonomy): Eukaryota > Metazoa > Arthropoda > Malacostraca > Isopoda > Trachelipodidae > Trachelipus > Trachelipus rathkii. Next base: position 6,149 of record JABUQX010106062.1, on the reverse strand, counting down.
ATTTATTTACTTAACTCTTTTTAAAATTTCACTTCGCTAAAAGAAACTTGCTTCGTAAACAATTTTACCATACATTAATTTACATTTGATGCAGTCTTTAATGTTTTCCTCGCATTTAATATATACTATATAAATATATAATTAGGATATATTAGCTATATGCTTTCATTTAGAGAACTTTTTTTATTACGTTTTTAGAAGTCCCCTCCCAAAAAAAGCATTAAAAAAAACAATGCTTTTTTAGTTCGTTTAAAAAAAAAAATGTTTCAAATTTTTGTATACAACTATTATATATATATATAATATATAATTATAGTATATATGAATTATATATATAAATATATATATATAATAAATATATATATATATAAATTAATATATATATATATATGTTTCTATATATATAATATATTATATAAATTATATATATATAATAGTATTATTATATATTATATATATATATATATTATTTATTTATATATTATATATATATATTATATATATTATATTATATAATTATATGATACATTATAATTATATATATATATATATTTTTTCCTATATATATATATTCTAAATTGCCTCTCGTATTAATCTTTCTGATTCATTCACGTTGATCTGGATAGAATTTGCGGGTGGGTTCATCTCAACCTTGTGAATATCAATCCTTTAAAAACCAACTTCAAATCTCACCTCTCTAAGACATCCTTCTAACTTTTGCCTATTCTCTTTTAGAGGTTCTCTATCTCTCTGTTACAATATAAACATCTTCACCTTACATACACAAAAAATGTCTGGAAAACTCAAATCACAATGTTGCTAAGGGCTTCCTCGAAAGAAGCTGGGAGTTCTGGATTTATTTTTCTTTTAATTTGTTATGTAATGTTGAGCGGATTGTGAGAGTGAGGTTGTGTGAGTTGTATGTGCTGTGGTGCGTGCTCTTTTGAGTTACAATAGCGAACAAGGACTTTTACAAGGAACACCGAACTTTACACGAGTAGTATGTTTATCTCATCTTCCGTTATGGAGAACTGGTGCTCATATCTAGGAGGGGCTCTGATTCACACGGGCTTTTGGACAGGTACGAAGCCAAAGCTAAAAGGTTATAAACTTGTCCTATGCTTCTAATTCACTTGACCCTCTTTTGACGGACACGATATTGGAGTATGTTCACTCTTCTATAGTGCACAGAGACAACTGGTCATTGGTAGACTGACCACTGACGCGCTACACCACCTCACGGCGCCATCGTAGTACAAGTGGGAGCAGGGTCTGCCATACGAGGTTTTGTCTGTAGAATAGGACTCCACGGGTTGTTCGCTGCTCTCTCCTTCTTTTTAGTCAATTCGTGCTTCTGTGGACTTCTCTCTTTCCATCACCTGTGTTCTGTGAATTTAATCTCCCATCACTTTTAAGCAATGCGTCTCTGCTCATCTGTGAAATCTGCGTTTCTATATATATATACTATATATAATATATATATAGTATATATATATATATAATCATATATATATAATAGGAAATAATATATAATATAATAATTATATATATATATTATATATATATATAATATAATATATTATTTTAGGTAATAATATATATTATATAATTATATTATATATATATAATATATATACTTATTTATTATATATAGATATATTAATATTATATAATCATAAATATATATATATATAATATATTATTATATATATTATTATTAGTAGACTGCAGTGTTCATTTTATTTCCATCGAGTAGGCGGGATGCGGAATGTTTGATTTCACAATCGCGGATGCGGGATAGCGGATGTTTGATTTTCACATCCGCGCGATGCGGATGGGATGATGGAGTCTGAATAATATACTATATAATTTATATATATTAGATATATATACTATATATATATAATATATATATATATATATAATAATATATTTATAATATATTATATATATATATATGTTCAAAGTTCTAGCCAACAATCTATCAATATAATTGTTACCAGGGTGCGAGACGGAGACCCAACTCAAATGCACACCACAGCCTCTACCCATCTCCGACCTTAATGAAAGAGATTTTACAATGGATTAATACTTTTTGCAATAGTATTTGAAATCAAATATAAGGAGGTTGTGCTTGAGAAACATCTATTTTATGCCTTTTTCTGCTGAGAGTCTATTCTCTTTTCATCAATATATTGCCAGCGTTGCTAAATAGTCTCTCACTTGGGACACTACTTAGAGAACAGCCAAATATTTCCTGCAAGTTTACTTTAGCGTAGGGAGGTAAAACATTTTGCTTGTAACTTTCACCCAAACTGATATATCTAGTCATTTTACTTGGTGATATGTTTTCAATCATTTGCACTACTCTTTGGTAATGCGTGTGTTTCTCCATCACTACTGGACTGAGAAATTCTTCCAGTGAAAATCTGTTATTGATTTACTTTAGATGTGTGGTTCTGTAGATTCGCTTTATTCCTTTCAAATGGGTGGTGAGATTAAATAGATATTCGGATTGAAGTTTTTCAACTGCAACACAGTGACTATTTAAATGTTCTAATATTGTTTACAAAATAACTGCCATTTATACGGGGATCGTAGGGTAAGTTTGCAAGTAGTAATTAGGTCATTATTTCACAAGAACTAAAGCGTATTTTTAGCTTAGTTTGTATTTAACAATTCTCATTCTTTTAGCATTTGAGAAGGTTTTCAAAATTTCTTCCTTAGGGTGAGTTAATGCATTTTACATCAGGAGACAGAACTAGTAGAGGCGCTGATTTTTTTGGCGAATCCCTAATCTCATGTGACTCTGTTGACTCAATTATTATGAACTTCATAGAATGTGAGCATGAGTCATCTTTGAACAGTTGAATCGAGTCCAGTCTCTCATTCAATTTGCTTTTGAGCTCTCTGTAATCTCTACTTTAAAATTCGTTTATCAAATATCGCAATAAATCACGTGCCTTATCTAAGGCAAGACAAGTTTTCAGAACGGCATGCGGATCTTTAAACACGTACGGATGCTCACGGATGCGGATGTTACCTGCATCACATAATATATATATATGAAAAAAATATATAAGCTTGCCATTTTAATTAATATATATATTATATATACTAATAAAATCTTCTACAATAGAACTATATCTTTGGGTCATCATCACTGCAGAATATTATACGTATCTATAATTATAATGTTTGTAATTAGTCACATGTAAACAACCCTTTATAAGAACTCCCCTTATATACTGAGGGAATCTATAAAAATCGTGGAAAACCATTGAGTAACAATGTAACGTATTATTAAATATTTCATAAATTCAAAAATTTTCTGATTTAGTTTTTATTCTTAACGATAATATAATTTTGTTAATTATTGAAATATTATATATATAATATAGTATATATATATGGTATACTATCTATCTATCTAGTAAATATTATAGATTTTATCATTTTATTTGATTATTTATATAACTTTTTGATAATTATTTTAAATATACTAATGTTACGTTAATTACATAAGCATAGGAAAAGTTAAGATTAAATAATATGGTTATATATATATATATTTAGTTATATATTATTATTATATTTTTTTGAAAATAATGGGTTAATATTTGAAGATTGTATTACATGAATAGAATATATACAAACTAATATATAATAATATAATATATATACTATAATATATATATATATATAGTATATATATATATATATTGGTATAGAGGTGTTATGTGATGTGAAGAAAGGAATAAATGAGGAGACATGAATGAAGATACTGTGCTTGTTTTTTGTGGAGAGAAGGATGAAATTTTTTTTTTGATAGTCGGTTAGTAAGCTATGTATAGTGGTGAGGTGTGATGAGGATCGACCGGTGGGTGAAACTGAAAAAAGTGGATATGAGCAGTAAAGGGAAGTACCTGGAGGAGCAGGGAATGTATGAGAATTATGGAGAGACGAGAAGAAAGGTGCAAAAATAGGATGAGTGAATGGCGGTTTTGTGATGGGTATTGGTTGTGATCTTACCTGGGCAAGGGATGAAGCTTTCATTAACGAGATGCCATAATTGAGGGTCTCAGTTCATGGAGGATGCCGTTGAAGCTTGGGTTATGGATTCTTCTGACTGCGGACAAGTTCTCACTAAAGGTATAAAGGGAGGCTGTAAAGGCCGGGCTTCTTCCCTTTCGACAATGCGTATATTTTCTACTCCCTTTTCTGTTTCCCCAGTGCATGCGTAAGAGAAGGTGAAGGTAATGATCTATATATATATATATTATATATATATATTATTATTATCATAATATATATATAATATATATTATATATATAATATATATATTAATATATTTATATATATATAATTATTTATATATATATATAATAATATTTCATATAATAAAGCACCTAATATAATAATCATATATATATTATATATATCATTATATAATTATATATATATATATATTATATATATATATAATATTATAATATATATTGTGCTATTATATAATTATTTTTTATAATATATATATATATATCAATTAATATATAGTAATCATATATGATTATATTTAGATATAGTTATAGATATATATATAAATATTACTATTATATTATATTTATTAGGTATATATATAATTATATTACCTATACCTAATATATATATACACTATATATATTATATATTATATATATATTATAATATATCAGATATATATATATATATATAATATATATATATAATATATATATATTTATTATTATTATATATATATATATATATATAATATATAATATATATATATATAATATATATATATATATATATATTATTATATTATATATATAGTATATATATATATATTATTATATATATATTATATTATTTTATTATAGATATATATTTATATATTACTATATTATATATATATATATATATATTATTTATATATATATTATATATATAGTATAATATATATAAATATATATATATTATTATCTTTTATTATATAAATATAAACTTATATATATTTATTATACTATTATATAATATAATTATATATATATATATATATATATAATATCATTACTACTTATACATAATATCATAGATGTGATATATAGTATATAATTACGAAAATTCTAACTCGCTACAAGATAAATTTATACTAAGATAATTTCTACTCTCCTGTAAAATATTTGTATAAAATTCACATGGTATATCACCTGGGTATTAAAGCCGACAACAATAACTTTCGCGGCCTTAATGAATATTTTTTATTTAGAAAATTAAGGATAAGCAAACTCTTCATTAACAGTGTTCCCTCAAATATTGATAAGGTAAAATAAAAAAAACACATTCAATATACAGCGTTTACTAAACTTGAAAATAACCAAATATAACAATTAATCTTCCCTACACTAATAGGTGAAAGACTGAAAGCCACATGGCGTGTTAGAGCCAAAGTTAAAGTATTAGCAACTGTACAACGAAACAATTAAAGTAAAAATAGGATGAGGCATCATATCATCCGTTCCTTTTCATCCAACATATATCCTAAAGACTTCAACATCTGAACACTTTTTCCAATTGACTTCACTATCACATAACTCAACCATTACTTACTTTACAATACATTTACTTCAGACCCTATTTACACGCATCAATTTTCCCTATGCCAAATCCTTTCAAACCTCCTCAGATTATCACAAAAACCAAGATAAATACGTATATATGAGCAGGACAACCCTCCACTTATCTTCCATTCCCATCCATTCTAACAACTCACTGCCACCTCCCTAATCTAATATTTTTTCGATAACCCTATCCATACATATGAAAGCCAAGGAGACATAACAAATTCCCTGCCTCACTCCTCTATTACTATTAAACCAATCACTTTCCACTCCATTTATTCTACCACACGCTTCACTATCGCGATACATACTTTTTATTCAATTCAGAAGCCTACCACCAACACCAGATATCACAAACACCTGCCATAGTATATATATATATATATATATATTATATATATATATATAATATATATATATAATATATAATATATTATATATATATATAAGTATACATATATTATTATATAATAATTATATATCTCTCATATATAATTCTCTCTCTT
>JABUQX010106061.1:0-21741 GCA_015478945.1 Trachelipus rathkii | reverse complement strand
GGTGGTGGGCTTCTGAATGGAATCAAAAGTTTGTATGACGATAGTGAAGCATGTGTAAGAATAAATGGAATGGAAAGTGAATGATTTAATATGGATAGGGGAGTGAACCTGGGACGTGTTTTGTTGCCCTGATTATTTTATCATTTTATCTGTGTTTGGATGGAGTGATGAAAGAATTAGAGATAGGTGTGGCTAGAAAAGGTGTTAGAATGATGCAGAATGGAAGAAAGTGGAGGGTGCTCTGCTTATTGTACTCTGATTATTTGGTTTTATGTGGTGAATCTGAGGAGAGTGTGAGAGGTTGGTAGAGGGGTTGAGCAGGGTGTATAAAAGGAGAGAGTTAAAAGTGAATGTAGATAAGCGTAAGGTTATGGTAGTGAGTGAAGAGAGTCAGCGATGTGAAAACATGTTAGATGGTTAGAAATTGGAGTAAGTACCTGATTTTAAATATTTAATATATATGTTGGATGAAAAGGGAGCAGATGATGCAGAATGTAGTAGAAATGTAGTAAGGAAAGTTGTGAATGGTAGGAAGGTTGCTGGCGCAATTAAATCCTTGGTGGATAAAAAGGGACAAAGTCTTGAGTGCACTAGTGATTTTGAGTGAGGATATGTTGTTACTTGTGTTAATGCATAGTACTAAAACTATGGTATGGAATATGAGGTATTGATCTAAGGTACAATGTGTTCAGATTGACAAATTATTTGAGCGTTGGGTATGTGAAGAATTGATGAACTGAGGAATGAATGCATTAGGGAGGTGTGTGGTGTGAAGAAATTCGCAAATGAGAGAATAAACGAGAATACATTGAGATGGTTTGGTCATATGGAAAGGATGGATGATAATCTGTTGGTTTAGCGGATGTATAATGGTGAGAGACCGACTGAGAGACCAAAGAAAAGGTGGATTTAGTCAGTAAAGGAATATCTGAAGGAAAGGAATGTGAGTTTGGCAGAGGCGAGAGGAAATGTGCATAATAGGAGAGTGAATGGAGGAGTTTTGTGATAGGATATGGTTGTCGGCCGGCTGGTCCAAGGCATGAACCCTACATTGACCAGATACCACCATGAGAGTCCGTCCTAGTCTAGTGAAGCCCTAAGTTTAATTTTTCTGACTGAGACGAGTTCTCACTTTCTTTTCAATTTACGTCATGTTCTTCTACTACTTTTCTGTTTCCGGTTCATGCTGTCCACCTCATCCCCAAACTAGGAAAGGAGGTCCCGGATTTTTTCTATGTCCCCGGCTTTTAGTAGGAGGGCTGGGAAGTACGCCCCAGGAATGGAAAAGGGCGAAGCAATAGAAATGGACAATATCCAAGATTGAGTGTCCAAAAACGATCCTCGGATTCATCCGGAAAGGGCGGCGGTGCATCGTCGCTGCAGTGACCTCGCATCGAGATGAGGGGGGGGTGTGTGGAAGAAGAGTTGAAGAGTTCCCTCTGGGCATCGGTTGGCAATTCCTGTGATACCACGCCATACAAGTTCTTCTTCTGGATATATATATATATATATATATATATATATATATATACTGCTATATATATATATATATATATATATGCTACTATACTATATATCTATATATATATATATATATATATATCATATATACTATATATATATATACCGTAAAATAGGGGACAATTGGGTCACATGGGGACAAATGGGTCAAAATGCACTCTTTTTTTTAAATCAATGTTTTTTTGGTTTATTTAATAAATTATTTAATTTTTTTAATACCAATATTATGCTATTATAACATACAATGTAGTTTTAGGTGCAAATTAGTGCAAAAACTTATCCTATAACTCAAAAAATAGGTTTTTTGTTTCAGAAAATTACTTAAAAATTTCAGTTCAATTTTCATGAAAAAAAGTTAACCGGTGTGCACCAAAAACCTAAAGACTTATGAATATTTAGGAGGGAACATTCATTTATAACATCCCTAAGGTAAGCTATACTAAAATATATTTAAAATTCATTGCTTAGTTTTAGAGCAAAATATTAATTTTTACCTTGGGGTCAAGTGGGTCACTCACTTTTTCTAACCTACAATTGGAACGACATGTCCTACATTATAGAATACACCCACTATTAGTGTCTACCCCTATGTTATAAAAATTATGGGGAGGTCGATTCGTATACTATTAGAAGGTGCTAGGATACTTCCTTCTATGAGTTAGTACCCCGCCCCCTTTTCCTAACACTTCCAGCATGGTATATCCTACGTCATAGAATACCTAATAAACTAGGTGCCCTTCATCATTTACAAGAGTATAAAGAGATTTGTTAGTGTGTATTAGGTACTTTAAGATACTTCCTTCTATAATTAATGTAGACATTACCCCTACCCCCTTTATCTAGTGCAAGTATTCAACTGTTATTACAAACTGAAAGTTGAACCGAAGTTGTCTGCCTATGTTTTGAGGTGTGTAGGTTGATTCCTGGTATTGCTAGTCTTAGATCGGGCATTCCTTCTTGGTCCTTTACTGGTGCTGCGGTTTATACATATATTTTGGTTTTAACGGTTTTCTAGTTAAGCTATTCTCTTCAAACTGGTTACCGTGGTTGTTGAAGGTGCCGCCCCTGGGCCCAAGGTTCCCGCCGCCACGTCCTAGAGAGGAGGGGATCTAGGCCTTTAAAACTAAGAAAAGGACTAAAAGTTAAGTAAGGTGAGTGAATGAAGAGAATAAATGAAATAGAGTAATGAGTTTGTGCCCGGGCCGGAGTTTGTGATGGCAGGCAGACTGGAATTCCTGGCTCCAGCTGCATATTGAGTCAATTGATGTGTTTATATATGTTTCAAGGGACAAAACATTCCCGATTTTGAGGGTTTCAAACTCTTAGAGGATATTTGAGCACCCCTTGATGAGCTCGGCTGGAAGAAGAAGAAGCACAGAGTGCAAGACAGGAGGAAGAAGAGAAGAGGAGGAGGAGGAGGAGGAACAGGTGGAGGAGGAGGAGGGGAGGAGAAGAAGAAGAAGAAGGAGGAAGGAAAAAGAAGAAAGTAAGTAAGATAAGTGATAATTTAATGAGTGACTGGCATCCCCATAGGTGACGCACTTTAATCCTTTTCCCAGTTTTGCTTTTTAAAATTAAAGCACATGTGTACGATATATTCCATCTAAACATTTTTTACATGTATAAAAAAAAAATTCTATACAAGAATAGTAAATAAAACATTTCTATAAGCCATTATTTTTTCTACTTTCTTATAAAAAAAGTCTAAAAAATATTAAAATGTCCCCACATTTTACAGTATATATATATATATATATATATATATATATATATCTATATATATATATATATATATATATATCTGTTGTGTGTGCTTGAAAATACGATATTAATATTATTTATTCCTTGTAAATTTTTTATACATATATTTTAGGTACCTGATTTGGGAGTATAATAAACGCTAGATAAGAAAAACTCACCTTATTCCGAAACTTTCCAAACATATATATATAATATATATATATATATCATATATATATATATAAATACATATACATAAATATATCTATATATATATACTCTTTATATATATATATATATATATATATATATATATATATATATATATATATATATATATATATATATATATATATATATATATATATATATATAAAACTCATAAGCCCAAATATAATGAACCAGATGTGGATAGGTCTATTAGACTATTCAATAGTCAGAGGAGGCAGATTTGAATTGACACACAGAGTTTGTGGTTGTAAGTGTGTATGTGTTTGTCTGTGGATGTGTGTGTGTGTACATAGGTGTTTACGTGTGTGTGCAACTAAATTAATGATATACTCATTAACATTTATTTCCGATTTTGAAGTATTTATCATTTAATTAAAAACGAAATTTTCAAATTGACCGCTTTTTGAATTTTAATCCTTTTTTTTTTTTTTTTTTTTTGATTCTTGAACGGCTTTTGATGTCCAAAAAGGTCCTTTTTAATTGAAGAGGTCATGAATATCCTGTCGTTGATTTTAATACTTAATTGCCTTTAATTATTTTGTAAAAAAAAAAAATTCAATTAATGGATCTTCGTCCGATTAAAATGACGGTTAAATCCGTTATTTTAAATATTTAAATTTTTTGTTAATAGTTTTTTTCCAGGGAGGATTATGTTGTTATTGATTTTAATTAAGTTGTTTTAATTGGTTAGAATAATTACGTTTAATATTTTTAGATTTAACAAAATCGATCTTGATAATTATATAATGACCGTTTTTTTCAATGTCTTTGTAAAGAAAATATAACGGTTATTTCAGTATCTTTGAAAATATATGACCGTTATTTCAGGATATGACCGTCATTTCATTATCTTGAGAAGGAAAATGTGACCGTCATTTGATTATCTTAAGAAGGAAAGTGTGACCGTAATTTTAGTATATTGAAAGAAACAATATGACCTATCACAACATTTGGCACTAAAAAATATGACCGTTAATTCAGGATTTTTGTAAAATCATGTGACTGTTATTTCATTATTTTGAGAAAGAAAATATGACCGTTATTTCAGTAAATTGAAAGTAAAAGTATAACCTGTTTTTGAGTATTTGGTACTAAAAAATATGACCGTTATTTCAGGATCTTTGTAAAAACATGCGACCGTCATTTCATTATCTTAATAAAAAAATGTGACCGTTAATTCAATATATTGAAAGTAAAAGTATGACCTATGTTACCGTTATTCCAGGATCTTGGTAAAGAAAGCATGACCGTAATTTCAGTATCTTGTCAATAAAAAAATATGATTATTGATACGGTATATTGGTTAAAAATATATGATTGTTCTTTCAGTATTTAGATAAAAAAAATATTACAGTTATTTCAATATCTTGGTAAAGAAAATATAACTTTTATTTCAGCAACTTGGTAATAAAAAATGTGACTGGTATTTCAGTATCTTAGTACTAAATATGACCGTTAATGCAGTACCATGTTAAAGATGAATGTTATCACTATTAAAGTTTCTTTATAATAAAAAAATACCGTTATTTCAATATCTTTATAAGGAGAATGTAATCGTTATTTTAGTACCTTGGATAAAGTGACCACTATTTTAGGATCTTGGTATAGAAAGGATGACTGCGATTCAAAAATATTGGTAAATTAAAAATATGACAGTTATTTCAGGATTTTTGGTAATAAAATTATGACCATTTTTTCAATATCCTGGTAAAGACAATATCCTGGTAAAAAAAATGCCTTTTAATTCAGTATCTTGGTAAGGAAAATGTGACAGTAATATCAGTTATTTTCAATAATTAAAGTCAGATAAATGTTTTAGAAATTTATTGTAACATTTTAATACAACACTTTAATTGATTGACCAACAATTTGCTATTATTTCAATTATTCTTAATATTAAAGATTTTTTTATTATCGTTCAAAGCATTAATTGTGGAATAATAATAATAATAATAATAATAATAATAATAATAATAATAATAATAATAATAATAATAATAATAATAATAATAATAATAATAATAAAATAATAATAATTAATAATTAATATTATTATTATTATTATTATTATTATTATTATTATTATTATTATTATTATTATTATTATTATTATTATTATTATTATTATTATTATTATTAATTAATTATATTAATTTATTATATTATTATATTATTATTATTAATTATTTTTGATTCATGATTATTATTAATTTATTATTATTATTATTATTATTATTATTATTATTATTATTAATTTATTATTATTATTATTATTATTATTATTATTTAATTATATTTTTATTTTTATTATTATTATTATTATTATTAATATTATTATTATTATTATTATTATTATTATTATTATTATTATTATTATTATTATTATTATTATTATTATTATTATTATTATTATTCTCATTTTCATAAATTATTAAATTCCTCAAAAATGATTTATAAATACATTATTCTGATATCACAGTTCGCTCAGGTACATTTACTCCGAAAATTACTTCTTTTAAGGGAAAATTGGCACCGTCGCTTTTTATATTTTTATTTTTAGGTCGCAGAAGTGGCACCGTCGCTTTTATATTTTTTATTTTTAGGTCGCAGAAGTGGCACCGTTACTTTACTTATTTTCATTTAAATTTGTCCTTTTCATTTATAAAACCTTAGAATTACTTTAAATCCTTACATATACTTAAAATCTTAAAAGCTCTCATAATTGTAATCAATTTTAAAAGGCATTATGACAACATCTTGAGAAACACGTCTAAACACGTCTAAACACGTCTAGACACGTCTTAAACTTGTCAGCGAGAAAGTCAAGAAACCTTTTTCTAGAAAACGTAAGCATAATGGCGGGAAAAAGACATTTTTAATTAATCTCAAGAGTATAAGAGAAAATGGTTTGTTCTCTTTCTAAAAGAAAACGGGATTCTTCCATTTAAATAAAAGGGGAAACATAATAAAAAGAAATAAAAAACAAGGAGTATTTTTTTTTTGGAAGGTTCCATGATTGACATTCCTAATTTATTCTGAGTATTTATTATTCATAAAGTCTCTTCTTCTCCAATTTTATTTCCCCCTTTTCAGCTATGAGAACAATTTATTATATCCATTGTAATTTAAATGAATTTTTTTTTTTAAAGTTACCCTAATTTTTTTCAGTTTTCGTTATTTACCAGAAATTAATTGGGGAGCTATTTAAAAAAAGTAATCATTTTTTGTAATATATATATATATATATATATATGCAAGCATAAATATTATTATATATTATAGTATATAATATATATATATATTATAATAATATATATATATTATATATTATTATATATTATATAATATTTGGAAAGGCCTTTCCATTACCGTCATATGTATCTTTAAAACTAATTAATGCCTCGCTCTAAAATGAATTACATTTTTAGATTCTGCGTAAAAATTTTACTTAGGAAAAATTATTAAATAATTTGATTGATTAGAATTAAATAATAAAACAATCTAATATAGTTCTGTTTAATTAGCAAGTTCTGAACGAACATCTGAAACATCTTGATACGCAGGTTTATTGTGTAAAACGGTGGGTCGAAATCGCTAAATCTGTCTGCTATTTGTCATTTATGTGTTTTTTTTTTTCAAAAGTACGTGCACAAGATTAAGTTAAATAACTTATTTAATGATCGATTAGTAGATATGAAATAAACATATTATGAGTATATTTACCCATGGAAAAAAAGATTTATATACTTATATATTATAATAGCATAGACCAATATAGTGATAATAGATATATCGATATCGGTGAGAGGTATATAATTTTAATTAATTTCTAGTATCATATACTCAAAATATATTATATAATATTATTAATATATTAATATATATATAATATATATAATTATTAATATTAAATATATATCGTTCACAGTAGTTATATAAGGTATAGGGCTATAGATGACTTGAATTTATGTATAGGTAAATCATAGTGATATGTGAGACGTTGTTCCATACCCCGTTTAAAGAGTAAAATGTTTGAGGTAACACCCACGACACCAAATAATACCCAGAAGACCGAGGGGTTCCGGTAGGAACCCTGCCCCGTGGAGGTAGTATGAGTTAGTAGATATATAGATTCTACCTACTGTCCTGCCACTCTTGGACGGTCGAAGCACCTATTGTATGACTTATACGTTCTTTATGTATTATTAAACACCATATTATTAAAAATCTTCCAATTCCCCCCAAACGTAGGTATTACGTTTAATTTAAAAAAGGTTTAATAAAATTATAAATTAGATCCAACATTTTATTAACAAATTTTTATTTAATATTTTCACTGTATATTTGGTTTTGATTTTTGGGTCAGAAACTCAAGTATTATTTAGTACCTGATTTCATATAAAAATATTAAATTCCTTTATAATTAATATCTATTTGTCATATCTTTGTCTAATTAACAAATAAATTTTTCTTTATTCGTATTAAAATCCACGATATATTATATACTAAAGGGTCATATTTACTACCATTATATAATAATATATATAATATGAAAGAATATAAACTATAATAATTTAATAAAAATTAATATATATATAGGAATCACAATAAAATATAAACCCAGTTAAAAAAATGAAAGGACATTTGTTCAGCACAACGATTTATGGGAGTAAAATACAATTTCCTATTAATGTAAAAATACCCAAGAATTAGATATTGGTATATAGATTTGTGAATCCTTAAGTTGTTGTTAGCGTATATTGCATATATTTATTAATTTGTAAGAAATAGGTAAGTATGTAAAAAAAGATGCAAGAGGCGTTTTGATTGGTTAATAATGTAATGTAAAATTACATCTGGCCAAGTAAAATCCGATATCAGGTACACTTTTTATAATATGAAGTACACCTGTCACAATACTCCAACTCATCAGAAAAAAGATGGAAATAAATTAATAGATATATAGTAAGAATATGAATATTAAGATAAATAGATAAGAAAGTGATGATATATAGAAATAAGATGAATATAGGTATAATATTAGAAGATGTAATATATAGTATATTAAATATATTAATATATAATATAATATATGAAATATTATATATATATATTATAGTTATTAGATACACATATATAAAAAAATATTTTAGAGCATATCTAGATAATCAATTATAAATTAAATACATATATTACAAATTAGAATCACAATATAATACCATCTTTTATACCCTGTTGAGGTATAAATCGATACTACTTGAATACTATATATATAATATATTTATATAGTATATTATACCCAGGTTAAGTCAGGAACTGGGGAAATTATTCGGAACCAAATCCTCGAGAATATGGGCCCTTCTTCTATCAAAAAAATTTTTAAAAAATTTAACGGGTTGGGATTTTTTTTCGAATAAAGGGAAAGGCCAAGCCCGCGTTGATTTGGTGTGTTTTGTAAATTAGACAGGCCCTTGTGGGATTGATTAATTAATAAACAACGTATTTGTTAACTCACTATCCCCTTCTTACAACGATTGGGCATAGTCAACTCCATACCTATTAGATACAAAAAGATAAATTTCCAAATTAGATACACATTACTATTCAAATTAATTTTATGGAAATTCAATAAGCGAACTAATATTATAAGTGCAGGCACCCCTTACCCCGATTAGTTAAAATATAGCGTTCACATTGTTCACTCAGCGCGACTACATATTCCACTAGCAACTAACTTTTGTTGGGTACTGCAGGGTGCGTATTTAACTGGTTGCCTAAACAAGTTTATTAGGCGGAAATTCCACTGCTACATGATATTTGACGGCTCTGTTCTTTTTTGTGGAAAAAATACTGAGCAGCCAAAAGAAATATAAATAATACTATATACTCTGAGTAGTCATGATGATATTTTCATAATATATATATTTATATAATGTTAAATATACTATATATAATATTATATTATAATAATATATAAGTTAATAGATTATATATATATATTATATATATATATTATATTAATATTAATGATTATATTATATATATTATTTATAATTAATTAATTAATTATTATTATTAATTTAATATTAAATATAATTATGATTATATATATATTTTAAAGGTGAGTATATAACGAAGACTATAAGTGACTATGAGGGGTAGTTGAGGTGTAATATAGAGGGGTATTATCAATAAATCCCACCAATATAAATTATTTAAGCGTAATATTACAAAATTATTTTTTGTATATTATTTATTTTGTAGTTCTGATATAATATATTATTTTATAAAATTATATAAATTATATTTTAAATAGTATACATTATAATTATAGAAGCTAGCAAAAATAGTTAAGTTAAGAATAATTGAGTAAAAATACATATTCTGGTCCTAGGTAATTTGGAAAATAGTGAAAAAAATGATTTAAGTGTAAGCTGTATCAATAATTATATCATATAAGGTAAATATTATAAAGAAATAAAAATTCCTATCTACTCAATTATAGGAATATGGTACGATAATATACTACCTAATTATGAGGCTGAATATAATTAAATCTCCTTGTGACAAAAGGATATTTGGATTAGATTATAGGTGTATATTGAGGATAACCTAAATGAAATAGTATAGAATTATTAACGCTATATAATGACTCATAAGAAAATATTAATTCCATAGCGTCCGGCTATAATGGTATCATGCTGATCCTTTAACACTCAGTAGAAAAAGTAGTTAGCATTAACACAATGATGTAGAAACTCGTATTTAATATGATCATACCTCTGCCCGGAAATGTGCACTAGTACCTAGGATAGATAATCACATTATATGTAATTACCTCTATCCCAGGTTGGCCAAAGTATAGATAACACATATTATAATTGAAAATAAGAAGGGTGATGTTACTTATCAAAACAATCAGCAGGTGTATTGTGCACAAGACACGTTACGGTCTATCCACGATGTCTATAGGCGGCAAGAAAATTCAGAGAGAGGGTCATTATTTTCTGAAATTCAGTGATGATTTTAGTTATTAATCTGGATTCGGAGTGATATATAATCATATAAAATCATTGTTTAAATAAATGTTGTACATTTATTTGAACTTCCATAAGCACGAACAAAATGACGTTATTTGTCTCTCGCTATTATCAATACATTCACTTCTGACCATCTTAATTATATCAAAAGCTCTAAGGAAGATATCTATTAATAGGTATGACTTAACGTTGTTAGAATCAAACCTGCTCATCAATTATGATAAATCCCGATCGCGAGCCATGAAATTTCGCCTCAGACACCAACAAGCTCTAATAATTAAATGCCCTCTGTATTGGTGATGGGAAATGTAATGGAGTGAATAAAGTCAACCCATAGCGTTAGAATGTTCTAAATCTCTCAAACCATATTTCGCCAGAAAATTCTATAATTGAGAGCGGAAGTGTGAGATTTGGCGCGTTATCGTCGTTAAGTGTCCACAAAGCTAGCCTTCCTCTCTAGTGCAGATCAAGAAATGCAAAATGATGCTCCTTTCTTGTGTACTGATAGAATCTACGTCTCGAATCCAAGACTATTTCGAAAGCGTAACTTGTAATACTCTATTATTATAGTATCGTTCCTTAATCTCTATTATAAGAGAGCCATGTAGAAATTGTACTTTTCTGATAGATAACACTAGTATATGGCTAATTAGCGATTCCACTTTAATTGCTTGATAATTTTGTCGAACCCTCCTATATCTAAAAGAAAGTTCATTTCCATAGCATTGCACCTATTCTCTTAAGTCACTTCATTTCCAACCGATATACTTATTACGTATTGCTTATAGAATCTCAGCAAATATATACAAAAATCAAAATTATAACTCTGTCAGCTTTAAAACATTATCTAAAATGATCATGTATCACAAATAGATCTTTAACACTATAGGAAACATCATGAAAAGACGAATTTCACTATCTCTGTGCATTTAATGCTCTTCGGACCCAAAACATTATGCTAGCGCAGCCTATACATGTTTTGTAGAAAACTATCTGAACTAAGCTAAAAATTCTACAAGCAAATCCCAATACAAAAATAACCAATCATTTGCTGTGATCCCTGTCACAGAGATCCAAAAAGAAGGGTGAATTGTAATCGAACTAAATCAATATCCCGTCCTTCATTCTGTTTCAAGTTTAGTTGCATTTCAAATGGGCATGAACTATATCGTACTATCAACCATCTATATATACCCATATAATATACAAATTGAAAGTTATATCAAAAATATATACATTACATAGATACAAATATATAAAAATAATAAATTAGTTAGTACATACATTTTCCGAGGTTCTTCAAGTAAATATTTGAACAACTTTTGACCCTGGTTTTTGCTTTCTGCTCCACAGACAAGCTTTTTGGCACTAGTTTTGCACAAAATTTTTCGCATGGCAAATTGGTTCGTTAAATATATAAATAAACTAGATTTTTATCAAAACCAGTTTTCATCTGCAATCAGATTCTGACACTTGAAGCCGTGTAGCGGTTTCTGTTCTCCCATCCAGCTCTAACAACTTCCACATTTTTCTTCTTGTCTGACGAGATTTGGTCTTCCACAACGAGGGTCGTTTTCAACATAATTTCGGCGCTCTTTGAAAGCTTTGTGCCACTTAAAAACTATAGTTCTCAATAGAAAGTAAGTGGCAATCCCCATAAAGCTTCGTTTAAAGAAACCAATGTCTCAGTGACAGACTTTTTACGCTTCACACACAGAATTTGATAGCTTACCGCTGTTTCAATATTTACCTGGCAGCGCAAAAACTTAACGAGTATAGAAGAACACTCCCATGCACAAAAACAAAAAGATGTAGTGTAAACGCGTAACGAGGTTAGAACACATGCCCATACATAACCAGATGTAGTGCAAAACTTTTCATAAAAGCTCTGGTAAAAACTGGTATAGATATGTAGCCTAGGTAACTAGCTACCCTCTCGTATACGTCACGGAGGAGCTACATTCATTATTCAGTCGTTCAGGGGATATTCAGTAAACTTATTATATTTATGTGAGAAGAATTAACATGCAAAATGTTGAATAATAAATTAGATAAGAACATCATAAAATATGTAATAATATCTGAATTTTAAGAGGATACTATTAAATTATTAATATATTATAGATATATATATATATATATAGTATAAGATAAATATGGTAAGATAAACAAAGATAATTATAGTTAATATAAATGCTTATATATATATAATTATAATTAATATATATATATATTAATATTATATATATATATATACGATATATATGATAAAAAAATAATAGTAGATAGATAGATAAGATGTAAGATATAATGGATATATATATATATATATAATATAATATATAATAGAAGTAGTAAAATAATGATATATATAATAGGAGATATATAAGAGAGAATAGTTACTAATATTAAGAGTAATTATTATAAGATGATATATAATTTATATATATTATATATATAGTAATATACTATATATTGAAACGCCGACTCGGAGGACGAGTCGGCAAACCGAATTAATATGTTTATGGTCGTCAGTGCATCTTGAAAAGATGGATAAATAAGTAAATAACACATTTTCTAAAACCTCTTATTTAGCAAATTGCATTGCATATCCAACACAACGCATAGATATAGTATTAACCCAGTTACAATACACTTTTACACAACAAACAATCAACACACACATACTACACATCAATATATATTATATATTAAGATAAATATATATTAATATAAGATATTATATATATTATGTAATAGATATATATATAGTATATATAATATTAGTATAATAGATAATATAGAGATATAGTTAATATTGTAGTATAATAGATTGATAATATAGATAATATGATAGAGTATAATATATATAAGATAGTAGTAGTTATAGAAAATATTATTAATATATTTATATAATAGATGAATTATTATGAAATACCATAATAATGTAGTATAGGTAACTTATACTATAACGGAAAGCATATACAGGGTAATAACGAATATCTAGTAGGTTGGGCTTCCAAAGTATATATGATAGATCGTCTAGTGTAGATGGTGGGGTCATAATATAGAGTATTAGTCGGGTGGTCCTGTGTAGGGGTACGTGGTGTGATATAGTCACTATTATGGTACTACCGCGTTCGCCCGCTCTCATACCCGCTATACTGATGTATGTACGGTAAGAGGAGAGCAGCGTAGTGCAAATGAATTAGATATACCGGTTATTAAATAAAAATATAAATAGGTATATATTATATACTATATAGGTAATAGTATATATATTATAGAAGTTAAATTAATGTATAATAATGAAGTTATATAAGTAATTTAAGTTATATATTATTAGTATAATATTATATATATGTTATAACCGTTAGAATTAGAATTAAGTATTATGTATTAATGTAAAGTTATATATATAATAGTTAATTAGTAAATATAAGTTTAATATGTATATGTATATATATATATTAATTAAGTTATTATAATATTAGATAATTAATATTAATTATATATAAATTATACCGGTAGTATAGTATAGTATAGTATAATAAGTATAATATTATGTTAATATTAATATATAGTTAATATAGTATTATATATATATATTATATATATAAGGTTAATGAGTTATATATAAGTGTAAGTATAAACCTTTCTTTGACATAAGTATTAGTTAATATAATATAATGGTATATATAAGTATATATATATATTTGATATAACAGGTAAGGTTATAAGTTATACTATAATATATGTATATAAGTGTAAGTGTATTATAAAGAAAAATATTTTTATATAAGTAGTATGAGAGGGTATTATAATAGGCTAGCTATATATAGAATAGTAAATATAAATGTATATAATTGAGTATGATATTCTATGGAAGTGAATGTAGATAATAATATTAGGATGTTGCAAATGCTGAATCAAGCTTACACAAACATCATTATTATATGAAATATGATAATAAGAATATATAGTATATATTATAATTAACTTTCATTTCTTATTTTACTTCACTACGTATGGTTGTTATTTGGTACCTTTCATAA
This sequence comes from Trachelipus rathkii, assembly GCA_015478945.1. Taxonomy (NCBI): domain Eukaryota; kingdom Metazoa; phylum Arthropoda; class Malacostraca; order Isopoda; family Trachelipodidae; genus Trachelipus; species Trachelipus rathkii. The sequence continues at coordinate 7,154 of JABUQX010106061.1, read as the reverse complement.
CGACTTCCTTTTTAAATTATATTTGTGGAATCTTTCAATCACCGTCGCAAGAATCACTGCAAAAGTGAGCTAGCCCAACTTTAATCTTATTCATGTGACTTACATTTAAAGTAAAGTTATAACACATTTTAATGAAAACTATTCTCCCAATTAATTGCAAAGTTTAATTCAGCGCATATTTAAAACTCCTATTCAGTAATATATGATTAATTATTATGATATTATTATTATGTTGGTGTTGCTTTTTTGGTTGGTTTTGTTTTGTATTTTTTTTTTTTTTTTTGTGTTTTTTTTGTTTTTTAGTAGATATAGTTGGTTCCAGTATTATATATGGTTATATAGTTCTGCTAGTAGTTATTAGTAATATGTATAACTAGGTTGTAAAATAAGACGAGCATTTATAAGAAACGACGGAAACAGACAAAATTCCAACTTACCATACGTTAGTTGAAATTGCCCTAAGTAGTAATTAAAAAGTAGAGATAGCACTGCTTAGGAATAAATTATTATAAATCGAGCCAGAATGATTGCAATGAATTAAATAAAAAAAAATATTTATTTTTTTTTCAATTAAATTATGTAACATAATTTTATCTAAATTTAATTTGATTATTAAATATTTATTTTACAGTACTTCATATTAATATAACTAATATTTATTTTTCACACATATTGTCTCTTTTTTTATCTACACTGACTCGGTAAACTTCTTCAACACTTTAACCTACTCTTTATGACTCACCACTACTTAGCTTACTTACGAAATTACTACTAGCATACTTTATACTTTACTACTACACTACTACTAACATTTCACTTACTTTATAATTAATACACAACACAACAACACAACAACAACACAACCACAACAACAAGCCTCCTCATTACATACAAAAAACAAACTAACCCAACTTCTCCAACAACACAAACAGAACAACCAACAAACGACAACAAACAACAACAACACAAACAACAGACAACCAACAAACCAAACAGACCCAACCCCACCGAATTAATAATATGATAATTATTAATAATAATAAATATGAATTAATAAATATAATTTTAATAATAATAATAATAAATAATAATAATAATAAATAATAAAATAATAATAATAATAAATAAAATATAATCTTAAAGTGCCATTTATTTGATAATTAATAAATTAAATAAAATCATATATAATTAAAATAATAATAAGTCCAATAATAATAATAATAATGATAAATATATAATAAATAATAATTAATTAATTAATTAACAATAAATGTGAAAAATTTTAAATTAATTATAATAATATAATATGAATATGAATGAAAATAATATAATATTATAATGTCATGAATTAATTATTTTATTATTATATTTTATATTTATTGTATTATTATTATTATATTATAATATTAGATATTATTATTAATGTGTATTTTTTTAGCATATTATTGGGTTACAAATTTATAAAAATTTACCTATATTATCTTATTTGATTATCCTTTTTAAAATCACTTTTATATTTTGATTTATTTGACTAGAAAATAAATTGTTTCACCAACTACATCATTATTTAAAACAATTTCTAATGAATATTATTATTTTTATTTTTAGATCATAGCCATCTTATATTCTAAAAATCTATTTCATTATAAAGTAACTGAAAATATATTCTCTAATTTATAAAAATATATTTAACTGCTTCTTTGGAATCTTGTTTGACATATGTTGAAAATTTTATAATGAATTGATATTCTAATAGCATCCTGAATGTTTTATTGTGCAATAATTTGTGATTTGTGATTGCTTGCTTCATTAATGATTGTTGCTATTTGGAATCTATTTTATATTTAAGATAAGCTAATTGCTCAATTTGCAAATATTTGGTCTTATTTACTCTTTTGTTGATTATTTATTTAATCACTCAAATTCTCTATAGAAGAGTTGAAAGCTCTAGATCAATTTTAGATGTCACATGACTATATTTGTATTTGTTACTATATTCGTGAATATCTTTTGTTTTTTCAATATATATTTATAAATTTTATTAAAGATCTACAGTAGACAATTTCTATAATTAATAATAGTCTTTTGGTTTATGTTATATATTTTTACAACTCCGTGTATTATATGGCACTGTTTATTAGTTAGTCTAAGTGTCTCAGAAGTTTAATATTTATAGATGAATATGTAAATATTGAATTGGAATATACTGTGAAAATACATAAACATGATTAATATTAGTATAATATAAAAAATTTCTATTTTATTTGATTTTAGTTTTATAACTTCTTTTTAAATATGATATCTCTTCGGGAATATGAAATTAATACTGTGATTGTAATTAATTAAAATTATAATTTTTAAGAACATTTTATATTTAATCTATGATAATGTAAAAAACTTTATATTGAAATTATACAAATAATTACTAAAAAATTAAATTAATTAATTGCTGGATAATTTAAGAAATTAGATAATAATTTAAATTTTTTTTAAACTAATGAAAATAATACTGATAATCCATAATATAATCGATATAATATTAGATATAATTATAGGATTTAAATAAATACATATTATAATAAAAAATAAATTATAATTATTAATTTTTAATATATAAATATATTAAGGCAAGCATTTAATATATTAATAAAGAATTAATTATAAAATGTATTACCTTGTTTATATTTTAAAACTATAAGAATTAAATTAAACAATTATTAAATACAGTATACATAAAAATTAATAAATAAATGCTTATCATTTAATAATTATATATAATAAAATATACAAATATGTATAATATTAATATTAATTATAATATTAATATAAAATTATATTAAATATATAATTATTGAATTAGTATATATGGCACTCTGTAGTGCCTACATAAATCAAAACCTTAAAAGTTAATTTAAATACTATAATTAATATAGTAAAGCGTAAGTAAAAATATACTCATACACTCTCCACAAAATAATAGAATTCATAAATTAATACACAATTAATAAAAATATAATTGGCAATATAACAAATTAAATGAAATATTAGAAAAGCATAATAATAAATAGATATAAGAATATATTATAGAAATACCACAATTCTAGAAGAAATCATAAATATGCCAAATATACCAATAAAGGGAGTCATAGTGAGTGAGAAGACCCCAGATAAGTATGAAAACTGTTTAGAAAAAAAATGTGGAAATATAAACTAAACACTCACTGCATCAAATCCACAATTGAATAATATCCTAAATAACAATGTGTATATGTTAAAATTGAGAAATATAATAAATTAAATATAAAAATAATTTAAATAAATGTAATAATAATGATATTAATTAAAAGGGTTATTATAATTATGTCAATAAATAAATGAATGATTAAATAAAATCACCATATTAATAAATGAATGAATAAATAATATAATAATAATATGTTCATTATTTAATATATTACATTAAGGTTATTTCAACATACTGGAAAACATTAATAAAATTAAATAATTAATAAAATAAAATTTCTTTATAAAATTTCTAAGAAAATATATAATAAATATAAATAAATTATTAAATATAAATTAAAATAAAAATTTAATTTAAATATAATTAAATAATATATAGATAATTAATTAAATTTAATAAAATTAATAATAATATTAATTATTTAATTTAATTAAATAATTAATAAATAAAATTAATTTCTCTATAATAATTAAATTAAATAAATTTCATAGAGTAAAATAAATGTAAAAGAAATGTAAATTATATTAATATAAATAATCATTAAATATTATAATATTTCTTACTATATAAAAATATATACATAAATAATAATGAAGATATTTTTGACATAAAAAAATCAATGAAGTGTAATTTATATAAAAGATTTTATATTCTGACGATGTGTTAAAATTTTTTAATTATAAAAAACTGCCAAAACAATATTATAATAAAACAACAAAATTCACCTCTCTACCTCAAATACTTTTTGACAGTATATTTACGGGATAGACCAATATAGTTCTGTAATGATATAGAAATTATTATATCATACATTTCATTGGGGTCTGGAATAAATATGTTATACCAAATACACTTGCAGATTATCTGATGGCTTAAATAAATAATAAATTTTAAACCCTGTTATTATTATTAATTAATTATTTAGCTCATTAAGCAGCAAGATTTTAAATAAATTTACAAAATCCAAAATTAAATTAAATATCTTGCATATATTTAAAATAAAAATAAAGATTAAATTTATAATATAATATTCCATATTAAGATATACTTAATTAAGCAATGTTAAAAACTTTTGTCATTCTATACAGATTCAAAAAATAGGAAAATACAAAAGTATTTTAAGTACTTTTAAATATTTTTATATATTATAAATTTGTTATATAATTGTTTTCTATAGATACCACAAAAAAGAATGTAAATATGATATTTAAATATATATGAATTAATTATATAAAAGTAATATTATAATATCAATAATATTAATATAAGTAATATTAATATTTAAGTAATGATATTAGTATTAATAATAATAATATTAATAAACAGAAAGTAAAAATATAATCAAATTAATACTATATATATAAATATATTATATAACTAATTATTATGTTTTATTATTTATTATTAATTAGTAAAAAAGAATCAAAAAATAGTTATATTTTATATTTTTAATTTGCCAAATTAATAACTTGTCTAGAATTAAGCAACCAACGAAAGATGACTCTAACACTGTAAAATGACGGAATGTGTTAGGTAGAATAAAGTGATAAAAGTATACTAAGTATTGTTCATCAAACTTTTTAATTACAAACCTCTAGACCGTAGCCCTGAAGTACATTACAAATATTAGGGCTGATTTTCTAGATCTATTTTTGCAATCATAAACGCTATAGTTTGGGAATAAAATTATTGCTCGATCTTATTTTATAGCTCACTAGCTACTAAATAAAATTCCATCTATCTCAGAATAGCAACCATAGAATTACTGGAACGGAAGTCGAGAGAGTTAATCCCATTAAATTAGTCACTACGACAATATAATATAATATTTTAGAAGCTACAATAACTTAATTTATTATATATGTTGTTGTGTTTGTTAATTAATATATAATAATTAATAGTGTATTATATATAGATTGCCAGGGCGGTAAAAAGGATTCCATATTTTTAATAAATAAGTATTTATTATTATATTAAGAGTACAATAATAGATGCAAATATTTTATTCAATCGTGAATTAAAAAGTTGGTAATTGGAGGTCAATTCGATATAATTAAACTAAAGTTGTTAATTAAGCAAATAAGAATCAAATTCAAGAATAAAATCACAATCATTAAAATGTCAATAAGTAATATTTAACATAAATGGATATGGTTTTTAGTACCAATATGTTATAAATGCATTTGTAAGAGATAATGTTAACGAACATAAGTAATAAGTAGAATTAAATATAATAATAGTATATTATAATATATAATGAATATATATTTATTTAGCAATTGAACAAAATATTATAGTAAATTAGAAGTAAATTAGTTATAATAATATAGTAAGAAGAAATGCTTAAAAGACCTGGACATAGTTCGATTAGCAAACTATTCTAAAGATCAAAGAAATACATAGATTCATAAAGATTAACAAATCACCAAAGACTAATAATATATCATGAAAGATATAATATTTAATATAAATAGTAATATATATATAAACTAACTAAAGATATATATATTAATAAATAGAACTAAGGTTGGGAGGCCACTAACGATAAAAGAGGTAGTATTATTATAATGATAAAGTAAGTATAGTTAAGACAGCCATGATAGAGATAATTGAAGAATGAGAGAGTTATAAAAGGATAGAGATTAATAATGAAGTAACTGGAAAAATCAAAGAAATAAATAATAATAATATGAATATATAGAATGTAGAAATGAAATAATAAGAAATAATAGATAATAAAAGTATATTTAAATGAAATAATAATATAAATACTTATATAATTAAAATAATAATAGATAGATAATAATAATAATAATGTAATAATAGAAGTAATAAATTAAATAATTAATATAATATATATTATAATATTAAATTAAAAATTAGATAATATAATTCTATTTAATTAAAGAATTTCTTTTAAAAAAAGAATTTTTTAATTTATCACTTAACCGATGGGGATATTATACTACGCCCTTTAAATAATAATAAATGACGAAGATATATATATATATTATTATAAGATAAATAGTTTATATATATATAGATATATATATAATATATATTAAGAATTAGTATATATATAGTGGTATTAATTATAAATTATACTTATTGAGTATTAACTCAGTAATGGAAAGCGATATGGCAATTGTTCCATGTATTATCGAAAATATGAGTATTAAGAAAATTGAGATCTGTTAATAGTAAGCATATATTAATAGAGGTAAATAGGGATATAGATGAATTGTTGTATCATCTGTCTGTATAGGGATCGAGGTAACAGTTATAGGACAATATTTGTACTAAAAAAATATAATATAGAAAATAATATAATTTATTATATTAATATATTATTAAGATTAATGAATATAATTATAATTATACTTATAATAGGATAATAATTGTTAATCAAATTTAATATATAATAGTTAAATAATTGTGTATATATTATAAATATTGTAAATTATTATAGATTAATATTTTTATCAATAATTTAAAATATATTATAATTATTTATAATATTAATATATAAAATTTTTCGAATAATTTATTTAATATTATAAATCTTATTAAATACCTTAAGAAGTCTAACAAGATCTTATATATTATATATATAAATTTAAAATATATATAAATAATTAATAATTATTAATAATAATTTTAAAATTAATTAAAATTTCATTGCTAAATTCGATTTAAATTAAAAATTATTGTTAATATTTAAATCTATAATATAATAATTTAATAAAAATATTACTTTAATTTATATTATTATAATTTAAATAAATATAATGAAATAATTAATATTAGATACATTCACATAGACTTTCAAATGATGTTTCGGTTAATTACACTAATCAATTACTTTAACAAAATATTAAATTATAATACATAAATAATAAATATAATATAT